>JACXGM010005089.1:0-36056 GCA_016801145.1 Umbra pygmaea
TTTTTTCTTATCTTGTACTAACATGGAAACAAGCTAGGTAAAGTCAGTAAATAAATCACTAACACAATGATGAACAAGTAAAAATAACATTCGAAATAACATGGTTTTACTGAATAATACATTTTTGACTTAATAATTATAATTAAAGAAACCTCATTGCTTGACTTTATACTCTGCTGTCTCAGATGACGACATATTTTATCCTACGTCGGCCACCGTAGCTTGGCTTTTGTGTTTGCAAAGCGAAGGGTAGGAAGTGAGTGACTGGCTGCTTGCAATTCACAAACCACAACACTAGATGTCACTAGAAATTACACACTGAACCTTTAAGAATCAATGCCACTCCTCCACAACAACTGCAATGTTTAATTTTAAATTAATGTAGCCTACTGGCAGTTTGGCACACGATGTGGGTGCTCAAGCTCCAGAGCACGCACGGTATCGGTGCCTATGTTTCCTTATGCCTACAGTATACTTAACGCACCCGATCGGGCACATGCCAAAGTGACGTCAAAATGACGTACATTTTGCTGGCGCGTGGGGATTTCGAGCGCGCGAGCCAAGGGTGCGCACCACTCTTTTTTTTCAGTGGCGCGCGACAAAACGGAAACAGGAAGAATGAACGAGTTCGAGTGCACAGTAAACGATTCATAATTACACAGTTAATGGTTCAAAATAAAACTGTAAATGGTTCATAACAACACAGTTAAGATAATCTTAGCCACTGTTGACATTAACATCAATGCTGCTGCCCGTTTTGCCATTGTTTACCTTATTCTTCTTCTTCTAGTCCGTGAAAAAAAAGTTGGTAGCCTCTCCTTAGCTGCGACACCTCTGTTCAGGAGAAGACTGCAACTAGTGACGTGAGCACCACGCACGAGTATAAATAGTTACGGCTCTCCCGTGACATCACATTTTCGCGCGCAAGGTTGGAAAACTGTAGTAAACTGGACCATTGGTGCGCACCAAAGTGATGTCATGGAAGCGCTGTAACTATTTATACTCGTGCGTGGTGCTCGCAACACTAGTTGCAGTCTTCTCCTGAACAGAGGTGTCGCAACTGAGGAGAGGCTACCGACTTTGACGTAATTTTGACGTCACGTTGGCGCACGCCCCGGTCAGGTGCGTTAAGTATACTTAACTTATAATTCCCAAAGTCAAAGAGTATAATGATAAATAGACTAATCAAATGTTGAAATTATGTCATTCTGACTTGTCTTTGACATACACATAAATGTAATAGCTCATGCTAGGTGATCTACTACGGCGCTATCAAACTTGGCGAAAGCTTGCATTAGCTAGGTCTATAAATTCCCCTTGTTGCCAGAGCTGTTAGCTGACTGTCTATGAGCTGATGACTCGTTGTGTATCTGAGGCATGTGATTGGTGAGAAGCCAGGTTCAACTTGGCTTCCCCTGTTTTTTTCTTTACGATGAATTGACCATTCAATTTTGAGCTTGGTCAAACTTAGCCTCACTCTGATTGGCTGAAAATGTTAATCGATTTCTTCGAGGGAGGTCAGCATTTATAATTCCTATGGTGAATTTATTTTATATTTTAAATTATGTTTTATATTTTTATGAGGCCAGGCTTCCTTTGGCCTCCTAGAGAAACCGCCACTGGTGAGTGTGTAGTAAGTATGAGTGTGTAGTAAGTGTGAGTGCATAGTGTGAACTCACTTTAGCTGAATTGACATTAGCTGCATCCCTTTTAGCCATGACCCTTCTATCACATAACAGAGCACTGCACTTCCTTCTATACAGAAACAACAGATTCAAAAAGATACAGGGAGGTGCAGCATTGCCCACAAGTCCTATCAGTTCTTTCCATGAGCAGGCAGATTAGCTAGGTGGAAAGATGTTGCTGTCCTGAAATGAGACGAAACAGACAAACTATTTTGAGGTAAATCTGGGCGGTACGACTGACCCTGCCTATTGTCGAGTTTGTGTCTGTTTCATCTCAAAATGATATCCAAATGTATACAGGTGGTCTGGTCTTATATGCGCCTGACACATATTGATCATATTGATTCTGAAAATGTAACAGTAATACTGAATTATTCTCAAATTTCATATCTATCAAATGTATTGGCTATGGGGCAGCACTTTCCTTAGCAGTTGTAACATGTACCAGTAACACAAAACTTGCTACAGCGAATCCTCTAAAAATATATCCTCTCCTTAACACTGAGCAAGCCCTAATTACTCTAGATTGAAGTGTCTGCATATTATAATGCAGTTAAATGAACAGTATTTCCATTGCATATCCACATTTAAGTGCATGGTCCTGTTAGTTGTGCCTATCCCAGGAGTAGCTCTGTCCCATGTGCCGGCTGGTTTTATAGGGTGTAGGTGTGTGAGGCCAAGCACAGGTGAGCCAATCCAGGGTCAGGATCTGCAGAGGCGGCACATTATCCCCAGCGGTGCTCAGACCAGAGCTGTAGATCACTTAACTCCTATTGCCCAATTCTATTACAAAATTATAGAGGCCCAGTCCCCATGCACAGAATGGACCTGACCATCTAATCTGACAGTTATAATTCACCACCAGCTGAGCTCAAAACCTGCCATGACCTAGGGCATCAGACTGTCACACTTCTTCACTTAATGTCCAGAGACGTAAAAAGAAGAGGTGGGTATGATGCATTTATAACATTCTGTTCTTTTACTTGTAGACTTGATAATTGAATGTAACAGTTACACACTACCCTGGTGGTGTGTAGTTGCCTGATGGAGGAATCATTCAGGCTTAAAGAAGTGGATACTCCGGTGTGAGAATTCAGCAGCACTGATATGTCTATTAGCCTGGACGTGTTGATCTGTCCAGGCAGTAGGACCACTCACTGGGTAAAACTCCAAAAGCTTTCTCTAAACAGATTGGAAGAATTTGAATATTTGGCTCGAATTTCAATAGAGATATTTTCCTAGCTATGTGATAGCAGCTGCTTAAATCATTAAAGTGTACAGTGAAACACCCATGCATGGGAGAAAGTGATTCAGCTTAACAATGACCTCAGCTATCTTTCTGAGAATGAAGAGTACACTGAAACATTAATAAAAGTAAAATACAGTAATATACTCTACAATTATTGGAAGATATACAGTAAAACAGAATAAGCAACAAAACCATGGCACCTGTATTCTCAGGCTCAATCATTGGTATACTTTTATTTATAAGGCCATTTTGGCATTGTTAAAACCGTATCTCAGTATTTTTTATTTTATGGAAATATGTTGGGTGCTCTCTTCATTCACAGGATGTCATGAAGCTCACGGTTCCATGTTCCCCATCTGAAGATGGTAAAAGGGCCTTTAAGTGCTCTGTACCATTGGCTTGGAACAAGGCTCCCTTGAATCTTGTCGAACTGGTACCACTTAAAGAATTTTAATATTTGATGAAAGACCTTAAAGCAAATTCTTTAACCTGTAATTGTTTTTTAATGTAATTTGGACCATTTTTCTGTTTAATTCTGTAATTGTATGATGTTCTTATGTTGTTTTGTCATGTCTGTGGTATAATTTACTGCTGCTTGTCTTGGCCAGGATGCTCTTGAAAAAGGATATATGCAAATGTGACAAATTAGAAATTAACACTCCTAGTGAAACAACAACACCGTTAGTGTCAGATTTAACACTATTAATGAGTTAAAATATTAACCCTATCCAAAGTGTTACTTTAACCCAGATCCTGTGAGAACTTTATAAACACTAGGAATGTTTATAGTAACACCCTCCGAGTTAGATTATCACTGAGAATTTTGCTGTGTTGTAATCTATGCATTATTTACAATAATAATATAAATATCACAGCTAAAGGTCCTATTAACATCAGCTCGAGGCATCTATTCCAATGACAGACAGTAATGTTCTGCTAAGCTCAACACTCTATATGGATTCAATGCAGGTATTTATTTGCAGTTTGTTAATGAATAATTATTTTTATTTACTGAAAAATAATGACTGTTATTTTCAGAGTGATTAGTTAATATCAGATGTTGGTTTCACCTGCTGGCCTCAAATTTAAACCAGAATTAACCACAAGCTGTCTATCAGGTGTGCTGCAGGCCGCATATACATGTAGAAGAAAATGAGAATGCTGTAGTTTGTTACAGTAGGCCTGTCATCCTTGCGGCACCAAGAGGCAGTAACATGCCGTTTGTGGCACGTCCAGCAAGAGAGGTGCTCTTTCGCTTCAATGTTCGATCTGCATCTTTCTGTTAGTGCAAAAGTATCTCCAGTAAATGGGAACATTTGTATATTTTTCCGGATGGGCAAGGAGGTACATTATGACAGTCCAGACCTACCAATGTTGCCCCTCCTATTGAACTGAGCCTGGGTTTTGGCCATGCCTAGGCTGATTTTTAACAGTAGGCAACAGTCGATTTGTTCCTTCGATTAGAACAAAGTGAACTGTGTTAGAAAAGAATAAATGTGTTTTGTAACGCTAGGCTACTATTTGAGTTGTTTTACGTTGAGCTTTTTCTTAAAGTACAGTATATGAATTCAACTCTCACATTTCCTTTTAAAGGGTCTTGTTATTTTTATAGTTTTGATTTTGATTATAGGGAACTACAGTAGGAACCCTAATGTTAGGGTTGGGATAGCTTAAACTGAATTAGAAAATAAGTGGTGTGAGATTTATTGAAGGATCAATACTTAAGTAACTTATTTATTACAGAGTATTCTAGATACATTCCCAGCAAAATAACCAGTACTTGCTGCATTATGGTCAACATGATCTCACAGAATTCTGTGAAATAGGTTAAGGTTAGGCATGGGGTTACTAATGGTTACTAATAAAACAACGTCAATTGCGGGAACGCAGGTGTTGGAACAGGGAATCTGTGTGTCGACCACGGATGCTGCCTGTCATTGACTTACATAGGCATCACTTCCATGGGCCATGTTTCACACAGTGAGGGTTAAGTGGGCACAAACTGCTCTGCATTAGGCCACAAAATAAAAAAATGCAACCTTATAAGCAATACAGACACACAAAGATGTAGACACACCCACACACATACACTCTTTCCAGGATGTGGTCAACATTTCAACTTCTAAGTCGATGGGGTTCCCCCAAAGTGAAAATGCAGAGTTGGTCATTGCTATATATTTACTAATATTATTTTCATATAGCATTTTTTCAAGTTGTATTACTTTAGTTTCCTTACATTTTTGTTAAATATAATAGGTCTACAGAAATCATTGAAAAATTAAGTGATTGTGTTACCAGTGTTCATAAAGACCTTTACCCCTGTTTATCAGAATACAAAGTACATTCCAACATATACACTTCATTATAATACTGTAGTTCCCAGAGCTCTTATTAAAATAGCTGTCAATACAAGCCAACATTTCCCTCCCTTTGACAGACCCTAAAGCATTGTTTGTAGAGAAAAAGTTCACCCAAGATTGAAAGTAGAAATTGAGAGCAGTTTGCTGTCTTGGAATCCTGATTCTTTCATCTTTGTGGAGGGAAGGGGAGCTGGTGGGAATGAGGTGGTTGTCAAAATCTATGAAGTGATATTTTCATACCAGCCGGACGGCCGTCTGGTGTTTGTTTAAAAGGGGAGGGAAAAAACAGTCCAGGCGATTGAATCATATCTTCTTGCCAAAAAGTCCTAGCGTTCCCACCTCCAGCATTACAGCAACATGTTTTATTTTCAGCAGTGCTTTTCTCAGTGACTCATATACCAGAGACACGTGCTGCACAGTTCGGCCTCATCTCCACTCCAACGGGGAGAAAGTAGCCGTAAAGGATGCACATTTTTGGAAACTGCTCAAGTCAAGCTTTTTTACCTCGCTCAGTGTACTAAATAAAGCTATGTTTGGTCGAAAGTACAGTATGTGATAGATTGTATGTTCATCAACATTTTCAGTGAATAGCATAAAGATTATTTTCTGATTTGATCTTTCGTTGGGTATCAAATGCTGTATTTGAGTATTTATTCTCCTAATTCTTTTTTACTCTTATGTAAGTATGTCAGTGGACTCAGAATACATTCTCATTTACAGCAATAACCTGAGAGCAATGAAACTTAACTGCCTTGCTCAGATAAAGGATGAATGATTTCTCATCTTGTAACAGTAACTCAGGGATTGGATCTAGCAACCTTTCAGTTATGGAACAGAGGCTCTAATAGGCAGCAGCCCCAAAGATCTATTAATTCAGGCAACTCGGACTTTGGCTTGTAACAGACAATTTGTTCTACTTTACAGTTCCTCTCTGAAAACCTGAGACACAACCAGACTTGCCTCACTTATTCAATCAATCAATCAATCAATCAATCAATCTATCTATCAAATGCCATTTTTACATCAGCATTTGTCACAAAGTGCTCTTACTGACACCCAGCCTAGAACCCCAAAAAGCTTGCAACAATGCAAAATTGAAGCACAGTGGCTAGGAAAAACTCCCTAGTAATTTGCTTCCCAGAAAGAAACCTAGAGAGGATCCAGACTCAGTAGGGTGGCCACTACTCTTCGGGCTGTGCTGGGTGTACAGTTCAAGAGTGCATGTCCAGTTACGGCCAAGTTGTCCAGTTAGGGTCCTGTGAGTAGTCTTGGGGCCACCAGGTATACAAGAACAATTTGTGTTCCAATGACTCAGGTCATCTTAGGTCATCGTCCTAGGATTCAACAGGACACCAGAGAGGTTAGATGGGGCATTCCATAAATCAACAGTACCTCCGCATAGAACACAGATTGATACTTGTGCTACAACCAAACAAATTAAGCCTGCGCTATAGTAACCCGAGGGGCTATAGAGCCTATGGGACCCTCCTCTGCCTGGTCTACACTGACTACAGACCTCCTAGAAGCCACCCTGGTGGACATACATCCTTTTCACCATACCAGCCATCTCTGCTCATCTCTTCGCCCCTGAGCCAACTCCTAACTCATCCGGGCCTGAGCCTGTAGTACCTGTCGCAATGACAGAGCCTGTATCTCCACCCTCCATGAGGAGTCCGGTGGAAAAAGATGCCAAGACCACGACGTAGACCATGCCAAATACAGAGCCCATGCCGGATGACCACGTAGCTGCACCTCTTCCAGAAGACCATAACCCTGTGTTTGAGGAGGGGGAGGTGCCCCACCCCACTCTTCATCCAGTGATGGCCACTGTTTTGTCCCCCAGTATAAGTGTCTTTGTTTCTGTGTGCTGTGTTCCTGTCCTATTTGTGTTTGTTCTGTTCAGTGTGTCTATTCCCTACAGGTGGTGCAGATTCAGTCCTGATTGCCAATCATCATTTATCAATGACTCCTCCCGTCCCATTATCTTGTTCACCTGGTTCCACTCAGCAGCTATCCCATGATGACCTTCCTCTGTATGAAGTGTGCCATTTTGTGTCTCTCTCTCTCTGGTAGAGCATGCAGTTGCTTTGTCTGTTTTAGTTGTGGGCTGTATTATGTGGTTTGTTGTTTGGTGTGAGAGTGAAAGAGCTTTAGTGTTATGTATGTGAGTTTGATAGGCCTAGTCAGTGTGTAGTTGTGATTGTTATTATTGCCCTGTATTAGTATTATTATTGTGAATTATTGTCATTAACCTCTGTTTTATTTTTGTCTATCCCAGGGGTAAGGGGACGGACTTGGGAGTGTGTAGGCCTGAGCCGCCTGCGGGCATACATTACTCATAGTGTAACTTTAGTGTCTATACACACTAGGTTAGATCTGGGCAGACCACCCCCCTCACAGGTGCTGGGTACACTGCAGCCTGCGCCCGACTTCGGGGCTCCTTCCTGAATGCTGCAGCCAGGGGTGCTGGCACCTGAGACCACCAGCGACCCACTTGCCTCTGCAGAGATCCCAGAGGGACCACCTACAACAACAGTGGCCACCGGGGGTCCCACACCAGCGGCAGTTACAGAGACCTCCGGGGGTCCACAGCCACAACTGCAGCAACAGAAACCACCAGGGTCTTCCACCACCTCAGCCGGCACATACAGCAAGTGTGACCACTGGGGTCATTTACAGTCGTTAGCATTTTATTTAGTCCCTGGGTTTGTTTGTGGTTAATTGTCTGCAGTTCGTGTGTGCGTGTAACAGTTATTAGTAGAAAAGTATTATTATTATTCGTTGTTCCCCTCATGAAATGAGTGGGAGTACAGACTGACATCAAATCACTTGCATTTTCATCAACAGTTAAATGTTAGGTACTTTTCTATAAATGCAGTGTAAAACAATCTGAGAAAAATAGCAAACTAAACAACAATAGTAGTATAATGTAATCTGTAAAATAACAATAATATGGTACAGGGAGTACCAGTAGCAAGCATGTTGTGTTTCAGGTTTTATGCCCCTCTGCAGTAGATAGTAAAACTTTTTTCTCAAATTTGGGTAACTTTTAGGTTTACCCATTATGGTTGGGTTTAGATGTATGTTAGGTTAAGTTTAACCATAAAGATGAAGTTATTGAGTATTATGTTAGGTTGACTTAAGGTTAGGATAAGTGTTAGGTTTGGGACTAGGTCATAAGAAACATGGATTTTTGGTAATGGGTTAGATATCAAGTCCCCACCAGCAAAGAAATTCACATACTTATCATGCCTTAGTTTGGAAAGAGTCATAAGAGAGACTCTAATTCAGGGGAGGAAATACGTCAGTGCCAAAAAAAGGAAGTGGGAGGTGAAACCGAGACCGCAACACAGCAGAAAGCCACAGTGGAACTTGAACCAAAATAATCTTCAACACTGTAAAGTCATGCAGCAGACATTGACAGAGTGACAGGACAGAGGGAGGGGCGCCTCTGTTTGTTCATTTGTTTTGTGGTGAATGGAACATTCTGTTTGTGAATGTGTTTATCATATTTCCATTTCTCACTTCTGACTTGTGAAAGGTAATAAGCAACAATTACTATAAGGAGGACATTGTGTTGATGTGTCCTTGAATTCAACTTTAGGATAGTGAACCCATTTTGAACTAAGGACAGTTCCATGAGGGCTCACCTGGCAAGTCTTTAGAGGTAGGTATGGATAAACCTTTCAACCCTTTGACTAGTGAAGTACACTTTTCAGACGTACACAGGTCTTTAGGTCAGCGTACTCCTCATAAGGGATATTGGTTTCTAACCAGTACCTCTACTCCAGTGAGGGGGTTGTATCAATACCCCAGATGTCTGGAAAAAAGTGTGGATTTACATGATGGACTTTGATGTTCTGATGATCAATGTTTTGTTGGTGGTTTCACTGACCCTATTTTGGGGTCTCATCAATGGGCTAGCCTGAAGTAGGTATTGGAGTTTTTTTCCTTTGTTGGTTAAGCCAGCCTTGGTAAACCTCTGCATGCCCTCTTCATGAACTCTGGGAGATCATTGATCAATTGTCTGGTGTTTCATTGTTTGTCTATCAGACAGTAATCACAGCCCTCCTGTCCACAAACAATACAACCAAAACAAGGCAAATGTATGGAAATGAATTGCATAACCTTAGTGTAACTTGATTGATTGCAAACATTAACTTTTTTGTTAATGCAGTTTACAAGTACAGTTCTGGTCTACATATTGGTACCCTTGAATATGTTGTACTTTATGTCATACAAGATCATCAGAAACATTTGGGAAAGTATACTTTGTATTTTAAGAATATTTTTTGTAAGATGTCCAAAGGTATTCGACGAATCCTGTTGGAGGACCCATGATCATCGACCCATACCAGGTTCTCTGACAATGGGTAGCAAATTTTGCTGTAAAATGCCTTTTGATTTAATATCTTTAATACATTCAATACCTCCAGTACCAGAGGCAGCAAAGCAGTCCCACAACATTACATATCCTCTACAATATTAAACTCTAGGTATACTGTATGTTATTTTCCTTATAAGCTTCATTTTATGACATATATAAATAAATCACTGTTCAAAGAGCTCCACTTTGGTTTTCTTTGTCCATGGAACATTTTCCCAGAAGGAGTGTGGTATCTCTAGGTAGGTTTTGCCAAAGATCAGTGGTGCTTTTTATGTTTTGTTTCAGCAGTGGAGTCCTCCTTGGCCTTGTCTTAAAGACCTTATTGGTTTAGTGTGTGGCTGTAACCCCTTAGGGTCTTGAGTGGTGAGGATTAGGAGACAGGTGCACGTGTCAGTTCAGACGATTATTTATTTCTCTGCTGAACCGGACAAACAATAGAATCCAACAGAACAGGCGCAGCAGACCTACCACTAACACTCAAAAAAGGACCTAATACGATAGGTGCTGAATTAACTAAACCGCTAAAACATAAACAGACGGTAGCTCAAAATATGATAACCCCAAAATACACCACTAGAACGGTCTTATACAGGAACAATAACCCACAGTAGACTCAGCAACGAAGAAACTGAAATACAAAGTCCAATTAGTCCTTAATCGCCTGGTGTGTGCCCTCAGGCGATGAGACATGGGTAAACTCAAAACTCCGGAGAGCCGGAACGTCGCACTGGGATCGGAGCGGTGGTTACAGTATCCCCCCCGCTAGGGGCTGCTCCAGCAGATGAAGACCACCGACCAGGAGGGCGAGCCCGAGGAGCCGGCCGGTCTGGGAAGTGACAGTGAAAATCCCGGAGAAGGGAGGGATCCAGGACGTCCACCGCCGAGACCCAGCTGCGCTCCTCCGGTCCGTACCTCTCCCAATCGATGAGATACTGCAGATGGCCTCTCCTTCTCCGGGAATCCTGAACGGCATGGATAGTTTACGCCGGTTCACCCCCAACATCACGGGGGGGAGGCGGAACCCGACCCGGGAGGTTACTGGCCAACGCTCCAGACACCACCGGCCTGAGTAGAGAGACATGGAATGATGAGTGGATACGGTAAGAGTCAGGAAGAAGCAATTTACACATCACATTGTTGATTCGGCGTATGATCTTAAATGGCCCAACGAATCGGGGCCCCAACTTCCGACAGGGGAGACGAAGCGGAAGGTTGCGGGTGGACAACCACACCCGATCCCCCGGGCAAAACTCAGGTGCGGGTCCCCTACAGCAGTCGGCCTGCAACCGTTGCCTGGCGACAGCGTGCCGGAGATGTACGTGAGCCATATCCCAAACGGCGGCTGCACGTCGAAACCAGTCATCCACCGCCGGTATTTGCGTCTGAGCAGGCTGCCATGGAGCCAGAGAGGGTTGGTACCCTAGGATGCATTGGAAAGGGGTAAGGTTAGTGAAAGAGTGGCGAAGGGAATTCTGGGCATATTCGGCCCATGGCAGCATCGCTGCCCAGTCGTCTGGTCGGTCATGACAATAGCTTCTCAGGAAATGCCCAATCTCCTGATTTACCCTCTCCGCCTGACCGTTTGATTCTGGATGATAGCCGAGGTGAGGCTTACAGTGACTCCCAATTTTGCCATGAACGCCTGCCATACCTGAGACGTGAATTGGGTGCCCCTGTCCGATACAATGTCCTACGGCACCCCATAGTGACGAAACACATGTGTAAACAGGGCCTCTTCTGTTTGAAATGCTGTGGGCAGACCTGGGAATGGCAACAACCAACATGCCTTAGAAAACCGTTCCATGATAACCAATACGGTGGTCTGCCCCTCGGACCGAGGAAGGTCTGTGAGGAAGTCCACCGAAAGGTGAGTCCATGGCTTTTGTGGAATGGGTAGTGGTTGTAACTTCCCATAAGGAAGGTGTCTGGGTCTCTTACTTTGTGCACATGTAGAGCATGATGTAATGTACCTTCTGATGTCCATTGCAAGAGTGGGCCCCCAGTACTTCTCACTGATTGCTTGCTGTGTGCGTCCAATGCCTGGGTGTTCGGCCGCAGGGGTAGTGTGGGTCCATGTCAGTAGTCGGTCCCGTAGGGTACCTGGTACATAAGTACGATCCACAGGACAAGATGCAGGCACAGGGTCCCTTATCTGTTCCAAACGGATTTCCTTATCCAGGTCAAAGACCACAGGTGCCACTATCTTCCTCAGTGGTATAACATGACGCTCCACTCTCGGCTCGTCCTCGGGCTCATGAATGCGAGACAGTGCGTCCGCCTTGGTGTTCTTAGAACCTGGACGATAAGACAGGTGGAAATCGAAACTGGTAAAAAAATAGAGCCCACCTGGCTTGTCTTGAGTTCAGAAGCTTAGCTGTTTTAAGGTACTCCAGGTGTCTATGGTCCGTCCACACAATGAAGGGATGTGCCGCGCCCTCCAGCCAGTGTCTCCCCACCTTCAAGGCGGTCTTGACAGCCAGCAATTCCTTGTCCCCCACATCATAGTTTTGTTCAGCTGATGACAGCGTCCTGGAATAGTAAGCACATGGGTGGAGTTTAGGTTGTTTACCTTGATGCTAAGACAGGATGGCTCCAATTCCGGAGTCGGATGCGTCCACCTCTACCACGAAAGTAAGATCAGGGTCGGGATGTTTGAAGAGAGGGGCCGAGGTGAACAGGTCTTTCAACTTTCGAAACGCAGCGTCAGCTTCGGGCGTCCAAGCCAATCGACTGAGTTTTCCCTGTAACAACACAGTAAGGGGCCGGGCTACGGTGCTAAAGTTTCGAATGAAGCGCCGGTAGACATTAGCAAACCCTAAAAAATGTTGTAGTTCTTTAACGGTTTGCGGCGTGGGCCATTCTTGGACCACACTGACTTTGGATTTGTCCATAAAGACCCCTTGTGACGAGATTCGAAACCCCAAAAATGTTACGGCGGACTGGTGGAAACAACATTTTTCCAGCTTCGCAACGAGGCGGTGTTGAATTAAGTGCTGTAAGACCTCCCTCACCTGGCGGACATGCCGGGTGTAGTCAGAAGAATAGATGAGAATATCATCGATGTAGACTACCAATCCTTGGCCCAGCATGTCTGGGAACACCTCGTTGACAAAGCCCTGGAACACAGCAGGAGCCTTAGTTAAACCGTAGGGCATTACTAAGTACTCATAGTGCCCAGTGGTGGTGCTGAATCCCGTCTTCCATTCATCCCCTTCTCTTATCCGGACGAGATTATAGCCACTGCGTAAATCTAATTTTGTGAACCATTGAGCCCCATGCATCTGTTCTATCGTGGTGGAAATTAGGGGAAGTGGATGTCTGTATTTTACTGTAGCGTTGTTGAGGGTCCGGTAGTCAATGCACGGACGAAGCCCACCATCCTTCTTTTTTACGAAGAAAAATGTTGACGAGGCTGGAGACGATGAGCTTCTGATGAACCCCTGTGTCAGCGCTTCCCCCACGTAGGCCTCCATAACTTTGGTCTCGGCCCGGGACAGGGGATAAATGTGCCCCTTGGGTAGGACAGCTCCAGGTCGAAGATCGATAGCGCAGTCCCACGGCCTATGGGGGGGAGACTAGCAGCCCGCTCCGATGAAAAGGCCTCCTGTAGATCTATATATTCCCTGGGAAGGGAGACAACTGAAAGACTGTTAGGGCTCTCTACAGACATGGCTCCTAAGGGCATGGAAATACACTTGCCCAAACACTCTGATGACCACTGTATGATTTTTCTTTCTGGCCAGGATATGCAGGGATTATGTGAAACCAACCAGGGAAGGCCCAGAACCAGTGAGTGGGCAGACTGCGACATCACAAACAAAGACATTCGTTCAACGTGTATGTGATTCACCTGGATCCATATAGGGATCGTAACGTGCGTTATCCTCCCTTTTCCTAACGGTCTTCCATCCAATGCCATGACTGACACAGCTGTGCGTAATTCCTGTACTGGAATGCCTAGCTCTCTTACCAATCGGTCATTGATGAAGTTGCCGGCTGCTCCCGAGTCGACTAATGCTGAGAACTCAGATGACATGGCATAATCAGGCAGACCAACAGACAAAATGAGAGAACAGGGAGAAAAGGATTCTTTGGGAATGTCGATCCCTACCTCAGTAGTACGCGGATCAGATCGCGTTGATCCCCTTGTGTCTCCTTTCTCCTTTACCCGGGGGCACTGGACCAGCAGGTGTCCTTCTTTCCCACAATATATGCACATATATCACTGTTTGCGAACCCTGCCGGAGTTGTAGGAGGCGTTCGCCCTCCTCTTTCCCATCGATGGAGTGGTCAAACACAGCCCGTAACAGTGTAGTGAATCTGGCATATGAGGCCAGCTCCGGTCCACCTCCTACCACACCGCTGTGGCCCATTCCAAAGCTTGACCCGTAGGAACTGAAATAAGTGTAGCCACCTTAGCCCTATCAGTAATTAGGCCGGGCTGATGGGCGAAATACAGGTCGCAACAAAAAACTCCTACATTTTGTAGGGTTACCATCAAAACGTTCTGGTAGCGGCAGCCAAATGGCCATGGTAGGAGTGGGCTGAGAGTTGTCCGCTGAAGGGGGGCTGGAGTGATCAGAGGGGGACGGAGGGGCTGCCACTTCCAGTCTTCTAACAGCCTGGAGCACTTCACTCATGGCTGTACCCAAGTCGTGTAGTTGAGTCTGATGCTGGCACAGCACACGGCCGTGGTCAGCTATGGCATCAACCAATCCCGGAGGTCCTGCTGTCTCCATAGAGTAGGTGGGTTATTTCTGTAATCCCTAGGGTCTTGAGTGGTGAGGAATAGGAGACAGGCGCAGGTGTCAGTTCAGACGATTATTTATTTCTCTGCTGAACCGGACAAACAATAGAATTCAACAGAACAGGTGCAGCAGACCTACCACTAACACTCAAAGAAAGGACCTAATATGATAGGTGCTGAATTAACTAAACCGCTAGAACATAAACAGATGGTAGCTCAAAATATGATAACCCCAAAATACACCACTAGAACAGTCTTATACAGGAACAATAACCCACAGTAGACTCAGCAATGAAGGAACTGAAATACAAAGTCCAATTAGTCCATCATCGCCTGGTGTGTGCCCTCAGGCGATGAGACATGGGTAAACTCAAACCTCCAGAGAGCCGGAACGTCGAACTGGGATCAGAGCGGTGGTTACACTGGCACATGGTACAGGTTGAAACGATCACTCCATGATGCTCCAGGTCAGCTGAAACCATGGTGTTTTTCACCAACATTCTAAGACTTCTCTCATCAATGTTCCTCTTGTCACTACGCCCCGGTCGGTTCTTGACAGTTCCATGAACAGCCAACATCTTCATGACATTGCAAACTGTTGAAACAGAGAGACAGAGGTTTTGGAGATGGCCTTGTACCCTTTAACATTCTCATGTTTTTTAGCATTACAGCTAACATTTATTGGTTAATTTAAGCCCTCTGAGGACTGATCATTTATCCCAGGTGAGTCTTCTTTGACAGCAATGACAAACTAGTTCTTCTTTTCACTTTTTCAAGACGGTGCCAATTTTACTTATTCAAGCGGGTGCCAATAATTGTGCCTTGGCAACTTCTATTTCACATTTCTTTTTTGAATTGTTATTGTTTTATTGTGTGCTGTTCTGTATCAAACTCATCAGTGTATAAGAGACCAAAGCTGTTTTGCTAACACATTTTGCCATGAAATTTGTCAATAAAATTGATCAGAGCTGTATATCTACTGTATATAAGCTATCCAATATAATTCACACATATCATAGGTTCAAGAACTGTCATACACCCAGTCAATGTAAGTCTGATTACATGGAAAAGCTATTACAACAAACAGTTGGATTCTTATACTCAGCTTTACAGTATGCCAACATGTTTATTCAGCTCCAATTATCAAGAGGGTAAAGATATTATTATTAAGAAAATTGACAGCTGTAGTTTGGCGTCAGGATGTAGAGTATATTGCATTCTAAAAAAAATCAAGCTTCCACATCCCTCGATAATATGGGAAAAGCATTTAATAACTGCCTAATTTATTCAAACTAACATTAATTAAAAGGAGTTTGTATATCAATTAAATTGCCTAACCAAACCAAGTGATCTAATAAGCATAATGATTTGAATTAATCTCAGTTTTTCTCTTCTTTTGGTAAACTGTAAGACCTGCAAAACATTTCTCACTTGGGATTCTTCTTCAGCTCATTTCTTCATTGCTAAGGAGGTGAAATACTGTACCATCTGTTCAATGCTTGTCAAGAGTCAGGTCTTCTCAACTCTACACATTGACATCTCACCTTAGCAGGCTAGCCTGAGCAACCAGACCTATTAGACCAGGAGAAAATAATTGTGTGTCTCATCACAGACTGATGGTTTGTGTTATTGACTTGGATATCGTTCAAATCTTGTTCAGTCAGAAGTTGGATCTACATGCTGAAAGTGAAGGTATTTTAAATACTTCTCAGACTGTATTCTGTTATCAATCATAAAGGTGATTGATGCAATACCTCTGTGCCCTCTAATTATGTATGTTGTCAGGTGTAATATGTAACACTTCATTGTTTATCCTTTCCAGTAAAAACTAAGTCTGCCATTTCTGCCCAGTGGTTGAAAAGTGACCCTTTCAATAATTACATTTCCTAACTGTACCAAGTGATCTAATAAGTATTTCATATGCCAATTTGTATTCTATCATAAAACTATGTTTCAAAATGCGATAGATAATTGAGGTAGGATTGTAATAAAACATATAGATTATGGATTCTACATATAGATTATGCAGAGATTAACTACATTACCAGCATCATATGTACATATCCAACTGCATATTGTAACGATTCACTCCCAGAACAGGTTAATAGTAATAATAAATGTTTATTCTGTACAACAATATATGTACGGTACGTGTATATGGCAGGATACAATAAATGCGGGGTGAGTATACGGGCTATGTTCCATTACCAAATCAAGGTAGTCAGACAGGCAGAGTTCCATTAACAAATCCAGGTAGTCAGACAGGCAGAGTTTGGTAGACTAATCAGGTTCTCAGTCAGGCAGGATATTTGGAAACAAGGCAGTACATATCAAGCAAATGTACAGGGGATAATCCAAGGCAGAATACGTAATACACAATGCAGGGGTCAGGCCAGTATAACAATCCAAGAATAGAATGCTCAGTATGAAGAAAGACCGGCTTCTTCTTCTACTTCTTCTGTGGGTTATTGGCGGATCGCAACCAAGTTAAGGTGCATCTACCGCTACCAACTGTACCGGAGTGTGAGGCCGGTCACGGCCCACCCAATTCACCACAACCCACCACCCCCACGACCCTAGAAATTAAAACACAGCCCACTACCCCCCCCACACCACTACCTCCCCTCCCCCTTCCCCTTCCCTTTCATCAGCTTGTGAACCATCTCCCCCGTGACGTCAGTAATACCCTTAAATCCCCCAGCAGCACCCACCACAACATCTATCCTAGCATTCCTTCCCTTAACCTGACTACAAACATTCACCACACTACACAGAAACGCCAAAAACTCAACCCTGCCCACCACGAACGAACCCTTACCAACCACACACTCATGATTACACTTCTCTGACAACACCAAACTGCGAACACCCAAACCTTCCTCCGACACAGGGCATACAACCCTCTCCTTCTCCAGCTGCACACCAACCCCAAGTTCCCCGACTCTCCGCACCGCTTCCGCATACGTGACCCCATCAACCATCTTAACCCGCTGGGCCTCCGCCGCCTTCTTCTGAACCACACACCCTCCAAACGCAGCACTGTGCTCCCCACCACAATTACAAAACATCACCACGTCCCCTACCCCACACTTACCATACTCATGCGCACCCCAACACCTACCCTTCCCTCTTCACACAGCAGCCCCATGCCCCATCCGCTGATAATTAAAACACCTCAGTGGCGTTGGCACAAATTCCCTTACATAAAAACTAAGATACCCTAAGTGCACCCTACTCGGCAAAGGCCCCCCAAACTCCAACAACACCGTGGGACTCACCCTATCTAACCCCTAGTAGGACACCCTACTGCCCAACCATCTCGCCTCCAACACCACCCTACCCGACACAATCTCCTTAAGCTCCTCCATTGACAGATCCTCCGGCACACCCGTGATCACCCCTCTCACCTTCACTGCACTCCCAGGCACCATACACCTCACCTTACCCCCATTCAACACCTCCAATTTAAGCAACTTATCCCTCAGAGCCACACTACCCACCACAATAAGAACCCTCCCACCACTCAAACACCTAGCATCCACCACCCTCCCAACCTGTTCCCTAATTGCCTTAGTGAGTGACACTGGGTGTAACAGCTTACCTGTCGGGGCCAAAAACTCCACAATCACCTTATACCCCAGATCCCCACCACCAAGTACCGGCCCTTCACCCTCTCCCAAACTACTCTCACCGCCCTCTTTCTTCCGTGCCCGCTTCTTTTTCCTCTTTACATACCGTGCTTCCTCAAACCCTACCGCCACTCCAGCTACACTCACACTCCGATCCGAGCTCCCTTCCATGCCGACCTCACCCCAGGCACAGCGACCCACCACCAGCATTGTAGTCCTCCTAGTCTCCCTTTCCAGCTCAATTATCTCCGCCAACTCCTCCGCCGCCGCCGCCAACTCCGCCAACTCCGCCGCCGTGGAACCCCACGAGGACGCCATGCCAACCTTCGTCCCCAATTTTTTTCCGTTCCCTCGCGAAGAGGCAATGGTGTGTGTAAACCTTATATACAGACTGGGTGAGAACAGGTATTCAGAATTTGGGTGATTGAGTTATGGGAATTGTAGTTCTTGGATAGGGAAGCTGTAGTCCTCAGGGAAGAGGAACTGGGGAACATTACACATATGGTATAAAAATTATTTTGTTTAACAAGAAAGTCCCAGACTTCTTTAATTGAGCATAAATTAAAAAAAATGTGTTTACCAAAATCATTTAAATCCTAATTAACCTGTGTGTGGTGTTTGGGTCTGTGGGACCAGTTTTCAATGTTCACTAAAAGGAAATGTATACAATTAATTGTTTTGTCAACCTGACACTCATTGGCCTTGGCTCATTTTCTATGAAGAACACATTTTCTTTGAGTGCACACTGGGCACCCCCACTTGTCACAGTTGTGGTGTGTGGAATAAGGAGAGAGACCGACAGGCAGGACAATAAAACTGGTGAAAACAAGTTAACATAGCAAAAATTACACATCCTTCCTCCTACATAGGCCAGTTGTTTGGGTATCTATACACCCCCCCCACCCACACACACACACACACATACATACACAAACTATTTTTTTCATCAGGTCCTGCTTTTCCCACACTCACTACAGTGCGAGGAATTACACAGACGGTTTCAGCATTGTTACATTTCAATCACCAGAACCTGTCTGCTCTTGCACTCTTCCTGTACTCTCTACCCTTTATAGTTTGTGAAACTGCACAATGTTATTTGGTGCAAATTGGGAACACAACAAATTAACATATTTGGTTATGTGGATCCTTATTACAATAGATCTGTATGGGAAAAATATTTTTTCTTTAGAGGGCCCTAGAAATTCAAGACAGTGAAGCTAATGTGGAAGGAGCGCCTTCTGCTTTGAAATGAATTAATGTTCTGAACATGAGGATCATGCCTGTATCAAATTGGACACCGACAGTAATTTCAGGACTAGCTCATCAACAGCCAGCTCCAGGACCAACCAATCAACAGCCAGCTCCAGGAACAGCTAGTCAACAGCCAGTCCCAGGACCAGCCTGTCGACAGCCAGTCCCATAAACAGCCAGACAGCAGCCAGCCCCAGGACCACCTAGTCAACAGCCAGCCAAAGACCAGTCAGACCCTGGACCAGACCCAGGACCAGCCAGTCAACGGCCAACCCCAGGACCAGCCAATTAGGAGACAGACCCATGACCAACCAGTCAGGAGCCAGCCCATAAGCATCTAGCTCAGGACCAGCCAGCCCAGGACCAACAGTACACAGTACACATGTATCAAATGCAAGAAATTCTGTACATTTGCAACACACAGTAAAACTCCCTCATGAGGTTTGTTAGACTGGCAAGATTGTGTGTTCCATGTGGCTCATTTATCATTTCCATAAAATACTGAATGTAAAATGTATCTTTTTAATGATGAAAAGCTTGTTTAATTTATATTTTTTCATGATGAACATACTTTATTCCACCATGTCATAACAGGAACACCACATGGAAAAGGACACTGTCCCTTTAAGGTCAATATATATCATAACTACAAATGCAGCTGCAGAGGTCACATTAGCTTGATTGCCAATTAGCAGTACATATAGCTCTGGAAAAAATAAGAAACCACTGCAATCTTCTGTTAAATCAACCCCATTGAAAACCTCTGGAATGTATAAAGCCAAGGTTGGGCCAGGAGTGGCATAGTCACGCAACATACAGTGCCTTGCGAAAGTATTTGGCCCCCTTAAACATTTCGACCTTTTGCCACATTTCAGGCTTCAAACATAAAGATATAAAACTGTATTTTTTGGTGAAGAAGCAACAACAAGTGGGACATAATCATGAAGTGGAACAAAATTTATTGGATATTTCAAACTTTTTTAACAAATAAAAACTGACAAATTGGGCAAGCAAAATTATTCAGCCCGTTTACTTTCAGTGCAGCAAACTCTCTCCAGAAGTTCAGTGAGGATCTCTGAATGATCCAATGTTGACCTAAATGACGAATGATGATAAATAGAATCCACCTGTGTGTAATCAAGTCTTCGTATAAATGCCTCTGCTCTGTGATAGTCTCAGAGGTCCGTTGAAAGCACAGAGAGCCTCATGAAGAACAAGGAACACACTAGGCAGGCCCAAGATACTGTTGTGGAGAAGTTTAAAGCCGGATTTGGATACAGAAAGATTTCCCAAGCTTTAAACATCCCAAGGAGCACTGTGCAAGCGATAATATTGAAATGGAAGGAGTATCAGACCACTGCAAATCTACTAAGACCCGGCCGTCCCTCTAAACTTTCAGCTCATACAAGGAGAAGACTGATCAGAGATGCAGCCAATAGGCCCATGATCACTCTGGATGAACTGCAGAGATCTACAGCTGAGGTGGGCGAGTATGTCTATAGGACAACAATCAGTCGTATACTGCACAAATCTGGCCTTTATGGAAGAGTGTCAAGAAGAAAGACTTTTCTGAAAGATATCCATAAAAAGTGTCGTTTAAAGTTTGCCACAAGCCACCTGGGAGACACTCCAAACATGTGGACGAAGGTGCTCTGGTCAGATGAAACCAAAATCGAACTTTTTGGCAACAATGCAAAACGTTATGTTTGGCGTAAAAGCAACACAGCTCATCACCCTGAACACACCATCCCCACTGTCAAACATTGTGGTGGCAGCATCATGGTTTGGGCCTGCTTCTCTTCAGCAGGGACAGGGAAGATGGATAAAATTGATGGGAAGATGGATGGAGCCAAATACAGGACCATTCTGGAAGAACCTGATGGAGTCTGCAAAAGACCTGAGACTGGGACGGAGATTTGTCTTCCAACAAGAAAATGATCCAAAACATAAAGCAAAGTCTACAATGGAATGGTTCACAAATAAACATATCCAGGTGTTAGAATGGTCAAGTCAAAGTCCAGACCTGAATCCAATCGAGAATCTGTGGAAAGAACTGAAAACTGGTGTTCACAAACGCTCTCCATCCAACCTCACTGAGCTCGAGCTGTTTTGCAATGAGGAATGGGCAAAAATTTCAGTCTCTAGATGTGCAAAACTGATAGAGACATACCCCAAGTGACTTACAGCTTTAATCGCAGCAAAAGGTGGTGCTACAAAGTATTAACTTAAGGGGACTGAATAATTTTGCACCCCCAATTTTTCAGTTTTTTATTTGTTAAAAAAGTTTGAAATATCCAATAAATTTTGTTCCACTTCATGATTATGTCCCACTTGTTGTTGATTCTTCACAAAAAATGACAGTTTCAAATCTTTATTTTTAAAGCCTGAAATGTGGCAAAAGGTCAAAAAGGGGGCCGAAATCTTTCGCAAGGCACTGTAAATGTGAACGACAGGTGCAGAGCATGCCAAGAAACATGAAAGCTCTGATTGAAAATCTGGATTATTCCACCAAATGATATTCAAATGTTCAAAGTTAAGTTTAGGGTTAAGTTTCAATGTAAAAGTTAGGCATATAGTTACTGAGGTTAAGGGTAGGATTAAAGTTAGGGTTAACATTACAAAAAAACAGACAATTGCCTGTCTAGACAAATACGTGCATCACGCTGGAATGGAGAAAAAAAAACATTTCCATTTGGATGTGAACACCGGGATGAGAGTCGGTTACTTACACGGCCACCCACCATCTCCGAGCAATGCTCCCTCCCTGGCAAACATTTATGTTTTTTAACACTGACTACAGTCATGATCATTGACAGCGCTTCATAAATTCAAGTTTCATGTAATTGCACTTCTCAAAATAGTAGGTTTTACAATTTAGTTCCCTGGAAACATAATTGATAAGATTTAGGGCTGAAAACCAGTGATAACTGATGATTTTGCAGTGGTCTCGTAATTTCTCCAGAGCTGTATAGTGTCAGCTAAAAAATATGTCTGACAATTAGCACTTTGATATTTGAGGTTTCAAAGCAACATGAGGCAACTAACAGTCTTACAAAGATGGCAAGATTGCCATTCAGAAAAGGCTTATATCATAGGCCAAAACATTCCTCGTATGAAGCACAAAACCTGGATCTCTGAGCAATAAAATAAAGTAATATGGTTTCCATTGTTTTATCCACTGCCTGTATATGTTGCCATAAAAATATGGCCCTGCATCACATTCGTAGATTTTTCCTAAGTTTAATGAACCATCCTCGTAGTGTAAAGAATAAGCCGGCTACTGTTGGATTCAATAACAACATGGAACAGAGATAGGAATTGTGCTCAATAAGATGGAACAAAGTCAACTAATTTGATTATATAGCCATTCTAGCTTTGTATTTTTCCGCACTGTATTAAAATTAACTAGATAACCATCTGAGCGAGCTGATCCTTCTACGGAATCCCCATATGCAAACCACACAGAGCCCTGGCTAAGGTCAGGTAAAGCATTGCTTCCACCATGTAAACGACTTCTCTCACTATAAAACCAGTAACAGTACGTCTAGGAAATACAACTAGTAGCATATGCCAGGTTGCCAAGTTCCATTTCTCCACCCTTTTCAAAGGCTTCCCCAGTGAAATTATTTTGGAGGGTCAATTACATCGGTGCACATGGTCTTCTATCATAAAGGGAATTCCTCAAGGGTTTAATAGATTATTAATAATATTTAATAATAGAGCAATCAAGTGTTGGCCATGTTTATTCCACTGCCTTACTATTAACCAAAGCATGTACACTATTAGCTTTGTGGGTCTCTTTAGAAAATATTAAATTAGATAAATAGCATATTTCCATTCAGAGTCAGATTATAAACATATATTTTGCTGAGTATTTATTTCCATTCATATTTATTTCCAATTCCAGGTTTATAATATAATCTAAACCAACAGCTAATACAACTTTTAATATGTCACACCTTCTTGTAATTTGAAAGAGGTTTTATAGTGATGACACAAAAAATGAATACACAGATTACAATTAGAATTTATCACACCGTTGCTCCTCCGGACTGTTCCACATTGCCTGTAAAGCATGGGTATGAAACTACATTCAGCCTCACGCTGAGCAGTATTTTTTTTACAGAATACCTAATGGTTTTACACCATAGGGATTCCGAAGCTCCACCATGGGGGGGGGGGGGGCAATGTCATTGTACTTTTTACTTTGTGAATGAAACAGTAAGTCAAATATTTGTATAGACTGACTTGTAATAATATATTTATAGAAAGGAAATATGGTAAGAAATGCATAAGAAAAATACTAGGAAATGTAAGAATTATGTTTTTCTTTCCACAGCTTGACTTAGCACCAGTCCTGATATTGGAGGGAAAACATTTGACCTTTCTGACAAAATATTGTTATTATCAAGGGGATCTGCTTCTGACATTGGGGGGACATGTGTCCCCTGGTCCTACTTCCTTGCATGCATATTCCTCAGCATCTATTCTGGAATAGAATGACAAGGTTCAGTAGCATAAGCTGTTTAAAATGTAGACCTTAGTTTGTAGGAAATAAAAATGAATTTTTTTTAGTTTCAGCTATTGCTATCGGCTATTTAAGGTAGACATTTTCCTCCAGAGCTGATTCAGGATCCCGTTACCAAATCAGGCAGCCCATAGTATAGTGGTAAAATGCTGTTTACAGTCTTTTCTGAAGCAAAATTCGTTTTTTAACTGAGGTATTGGAGGGGCCAAACTAAAATGGCTTGCAGATAAGCTGCTGTTGAGAGAGAGGTCTTCAATTTGCATTCAAATAACCCCAAAAAGTTAACCTGTTTCAGACATTCTCCCACACTCATTTTAGTTTGAGCAGTCAGCTCATACAATATCATCAACTTAAAAAAATATTTAAGCCTAAATATGTCATACAATTTTTTTATCAGACAGTTTCTTTGCTTATTTTTTGTTTAGAATAATTTGAATATAACCCTGTGTTGACACAGACTGGTGGCTAGTGTTTGCCTGACCATACTATTTTCATTGTGATAGTGATAGTGTGTAGAGGAAGTAGCTTTTAATAGACTATAGTTAAAGTTAAATAAGGGATGTCTATTTATTACCAAACTAAACACTCAAAATTTGTCACTCAGGTTGCTCAAATTAGTGAAATATGACCCATGACGTTTTGTCCTTTGCGGTTTCTTTATGGTTCCAATCTCTTTCCACTTACCAGTGGCCTAACCGGAACTTTAATAACCAAATACAGACAAGGAGGGGCGGTACCGGATCAATGCCTTATTTGGAGCTTCCACTTCAGCCGCTAACTTGACGCTTAAAGTCAAAGCAAGTTTGTGGATTATAAAGCGCTTGCAATGTTTACACGCTTTTACCTATGGCAATTATGTCTTTATCATTTTTGGTGCAATAAATTGTTTTAAACTAGATGAACAATTTAAAATTGTTCGTTATGTTGAGAAATGTATTTGTTTCATTATGCAAAGTTTGGGATTACATTTCTGAAAATGTAGGCTATTTGCAAATAAAGGGAGATTAAGCAGAGAAGTTGAGGTTCATGAGCCCAGCTTCATCAAGTTTGAGCGCACAACCATACAGTAAAATGTCTTTATATTGAGTTGTAAATACATTATTTTGCTATTAATATGTATGTAGATTTCAATAGCTATAGTATTCACCAAAGTAAAAAATGTCAAGACAAAATGCTAAAGACATGACCTCTCCTGAATTTTACGCACAGTTGACGTTGTATATGCGTTCAACTGGTTGATCATAGGCTATTATGTCCTCTATATGCTGAAAGTTCAGTGTATCCCACAGAAATGCCCCATTGTGCAATCATGTAAATGTTTCATTGCGAATAATTGTGATGTGCGTGTAAAAAATATAGCTAAAAGTACATTTATCCAGGACAAGACTGAATTGACCTACCTCGTAATAAAAAATATTCGTGAATACAAAGCTATCCAGATATTCAACTCTTTACAAATTGTGATTTCGCAGATAGTGCGATATAGCCGACTGCACAATGAGGAAATCATAGTAGACCAAAATAGGCTACTTCGCTGCAAAGCTCATCGGTCGTTTCAAACTGTCTTCCTGCCACCGACTTTAATGTTCCACTATGAGGTGCTTCCATTGGTGACGTGTTGTGTACGGTCTTTGTGTATCCATAAATGGTCATCTACGTCACATAAATGTTCCGTCCCCCTATTTAATACCAGAAGCGCTGGAGTTCCCTATCCGAGCAATACAAAGCAGCGCAGACTTGTGCAACCACCATTTCATTGATTCACAGACTTTAATCTCCCAACAAGCATACAAACAGGTCGCATTGTAATTAGATTGATAACAGCTGTCTTGGACAGTTCAGCTCAACTGTAGGCTCTCAACGGTGAGATATCAACGCTGTCTCTGAACTTGGATACAACATATAGGATTTTTGCCTCCACTCTCTAGCCCTTATAGATCATCATCTACTGTGTTTTCTATCCGAAATCACGGTTGGTGATCTATTTGGAAATCTTGAAGTTGCCATTTATGTCAGACTAAGTAACTGCTATGACAGGGAAACTAGCGGACAAGCTCCCTCTTACCATGAGCAGTTTAATAAACACGATTCCTGACAGTCTTTACCCAGAAGAGGACATTCCGACTTCTATGAACATTTTCACTAATACGGATTCTATAAACCACTACGCGCAAATGAATACAGGTAAGCATAGGTTTTCTTTATCACTTGTTGAATTATGTTATATCCAATAACTGTTGTAGATTAACTACAGCGTGTCTCAACTGCCTGTATAAAGCACTCAGCAGCCACCGCAACAGTTGTCTTGGAGCGCGCGCAGCGACTATCTTCCATGCACCTGTTTGCACTTGCACTCGATCGCACTTTAAGAGTATGTTTTTACTGATTTATCAATGGTTATACACTATTATTAGTATTATTTCGACTATATGTAAAAAAATTGTTAAAAAAATGTTGCCATATGCGGTAAACTTTTATGCTAGACATACAAAGCATTACCATGGCCGTGGTCACTTGCAGGTTTAATAACACGATTTCCCAATTTTCAATATAGCTAAATGTTGGGCCAAACAGTAACCCAAAGTAGATGGTGTTGTGAACTTAACTGTTTTGGTGGAAGTGTACCCAAAATGTTAAAAACAGAGGGTTCATATATTAAAAAGCATGTGTTCACAAACCAAAATACGTGATGTTCAATAATAAGCATAGCCTATGTATTGTTACAATAAATGTAACTATAATAAAACCATATGTTTGATGATTGATTAACGCATATTGCGTGGGGATAATACATTCATTATGTCCAGCTCACGTTAAATTAATCAATACCATAAAAAATGTGTGCATTTTATTTATTGACAGGTTAAAGATTTTGCGGGGGATTGGGATATTGGTGTCACGATATGTGTTTGCCTGGCGCTACATTTCAAACATACCCATGCATATAAACTCATGCGTAGGCTGTAGGCCTCCCAGAAGCATATTACGATCATGTTGATAAACTATACAACTATAAGCTATATAAAATCTTACGACTACTATCGTGGACTATATGACTGTTACACTGTTTTGTTCTCTCTCCAGGAGACAGCAACTTTAATTTTCACATAATTATCTAATTTTCATTTCTTTATTATTTCATTTTATATAATTCATCATTACTCCAAAAGTTTGTTAAATCTTGTGAATTTCCCAAACCATAGACCAGTTTTTATTTAACCGTTGAAACATATGTCTTTAAATAAAATATTCTTCAGACACACCCACAGTTTGTGTTAAAATGTACAGCCAGCATTTGGATATGGCACAGTACATTTGGAATTACATTTGATTTTGGTAGGAAACTGAAGGTGTCACAAAAAAAGACACATTACATAAAATAATTGTTGTTGTTTTTGTTTTGATATAAACCATACAAAAAATGTTAAAGGCCTAATAATGTATTTAATAATTGGAATAGGCTATAACATAGTAATGCAGAATTATTTAACAGAAGTATATAGCCAGCTAAAAATCTCATTAATGTTTTCTAGGTTAATCAATTCATGGTAAATTGGAAAAACATTTTTTATGTTGATCATAGATATCTTTCTTTGGGAATGTCTTAAGACTATTCAAAATAAATTTAGGCTAATAATTAGAAAGGATAAAGACCTGCCAGACAAGGCTGTATGAAAACACTAAGCAACAGTCATAATTCTAATATTGACATTCCTATGTTTTATCATTACCCGTCATTGTCCCATCCTCCAGTTGTGTTTGCCGATGTGATAAAATTACCTTTGCTCTCATATTGATATCTCTTAAGATCTTATACTCTTAAGATACTGTGTCTTAACTAATCAGAAATATAGATAATTATTGAAAAACAAACTCTTTACATGCCTCACATGTTAGGTTAGCCAGGTGTTTGGCAGGATTGCCAGGTAGCACTTATATTCAACTATACTCTCATTAAAATCACATAGATTTTTAAAATAAATTTACTTTTATGCATAATATTTTTAAGTACCTATTTTATACCAGTAAAACCAAGTGTCTCACTGTATCAATATAACCTACAGTATGACACACTTGTAAGTATTGGTTATGTTTTAGGGTAATCTTCTCAAACTTCACTTACACATCATCTAAAATATATTCTACATTGTATATTATTGACCGAATGTGTTGAATAGTTCTGTGCAATGTATAACATTTTTGTTTTCTTTGTTTCATCATGCTTTGCCCTTAGCCAAAATCTGGTAAAACAGGTAGTAATTACTGGGTCTGAATCACTACCCGCATATAATTTATTGCAATCTGAAGGATTGACTGATTTACGCTTTCCCTGTTGATGCTTAAATTACATGAAAATGCCAGCACAAAACTGTGCCATTACAAAATTCCATTTTGATATGTTCACAGCAAGGCAGTAAAGGTATTGTGTTCAGTTACCTGTACTTGGTAAATTAAACTTTGTGGCCAAATGTGAATATCTAACCCAATGTCTGAGCAGGGAGTGTACTTTATAGTTACATTTACTGATTTTGTGTAGATTTCTATTCTGAATAAAAAACATTCTGTAACGTTGGCTTTGTATGCATCTGGGACAGTCCAAGCAGTAGTGGCTTACACCCTGTTGTGAGGAAATCAGATCTTGCCATTCAGTGTGGCTGTTCTCCTGTGGGACATACAATGACTGGATCAAAGGGGGTGTTTAGGTCTTGATTTATGAGCGCTTGTGGGATATGAGAGAGAGAACTCTGTCTCAGATGCACAAGTCAGTCGATAAACTTGCAGGTCTGACAACAACGTTCTCTTTTTCCAAATGAATTGGATTGGACTGCTTTGTTTTATGATTTCTTCTTGACACACTATTTGCAACGATATTCAGGGAAACAGAATTTTGGACCAATCAAGGACTCTGACTGAAATCAAGCAAGTTCACAGTATATAGAGCAGTCTACCGTAGTACAGCAACTTCTAGAATAAGAAACTTTTCTCTTCTAGTTGTCTTTCATGTGCAGCAGGTTCTGCTTCTAGTTTCATTTCATTTTAATGTTAGAATAGTTGGGGAAATATATATAAAAACTCTACTTGTTTTTGGTTCTCTCCAGATAATATCATGGATCTGGGGATGGGAAGTGACAAAGGAAGTGCAGAGATTCAGTATGGCTCCAGTTTCCAGTCCAACCGCAGCGGGCAGACCGTCACCTATCTGGGAAAGTTTGCCTTCGACACTCCTCCGTCGGGTGGAATCGGGGGAAGTGGCTGGTGTTCAGACAATAATATCATTAGTTTAGTAAGTGCTGGGATACTTGGCGTCTCTCCGTCACCTGGTACAATCACCACACAGACGTCGTCCTCTGGAGCCAGCATGGGCGGCCAGTCTTCAGACATGGAACAGGTGTACGGTCCACCACTCCCCACCTATTCCACTTGCAGTGACCTGTACCAGGACCAAGTCTCCTTCCATCACAGCCCTGCAACCAGCACTTCTCTTGGCTACCCCAGCAATGACTACCACACCACCTCCAAGCCCTCAATGGATGGGAGCCTTTTCTCCATGATTCCTGATTATAACCTGTTTCACCATCAGGCTGAGGTCGGTGTGATGGAGCACAAGCCCTTTCAGTCCATGGACCCCATTCGTGTCAACCCCCCACCCATCACACCCCTGGAGACAATTAGAGCATTCAAAGACAAGCAGCAGATCCATCCGGGATTCATGGGCGGGCAGCAACATGCTCCTCAGCATCACCAGCCACCACAAACACTGACGCTCAAACCCATTAGGCCACGGAAGTACCCAAACAGGCCCAGCAAAACCCCAGTGCACGAGCGCCCACATGCATGCCCAGCAGAAAACTGTGACCGACGGTTCTCCCGGTCAGACGAACTAACACGCCACCTCCGCATCCACACGGGTCACAAACCTTTCCAGTGCCGCATATGCATGCGGTCCTTCAGCAGAAGTGACCACCTGACTACCCACATCCGCACACACACGGGCGAGAAGCCCTTCTCCTGTGAGTTCTGTGGACGGAAGTTTGCCCGAAGTGACGAACGCAAGAGACACGCCAAAGTTCACCTCAAGCAGAAGGACAAGAAGCCTGCCGACAAGGGGAGTGGGGCAACTGTTAGTCACAGCTCACCTCCCAGTTCCTTTGGTGGCAGTGCTGGGTCAAGCAGTGGAAACATCATGACTGTAACTACATGTGCTTAGAACGGACCCTAACCATGTGCTACCGTAAGACTGGGGAGGGAGGGATCATGTACAGAAGACAAATAGGTGACTCCTTATCTCTCCTTTCTGTTCTCATTCATTTTCAGGTAATATTTCCCTCCTCTATTTAGAGGTGGACATGTTAAGTTGTAAGCATAAGTAAAAAGGACATGATATGGGAGGGTGCAGCAAACTGTGCTATCATGGCACTGGCTACCTAAGAGGAGATTGCATATCTTTCAAAATTTGATTCAAGTTTCTGAAGTCACCATGTCTTGTGTATTCTGAAATATTCACCCACGTGATCTAATAGTATTTATTATTTTTTTTACAGTTAATTTGAGATTGAATTTAAACAGGGCGGATGAGAGCTATGATGGGATGTTTCCATTTATTTTATCTGGTTGTTTGAAAGAGCAACTAGTTATATTTGTGTATTGTTGTTGATACCTTATTTGCTGCACTTTTTTTGGAAAAGTATATATATTTTTTATATTTAATTGTTTTGTATTTTTTCTCAACAGAATGTGCCAAACATATTGGAATAGTATTGTTAAATAGTCCTTGGAATTAACCAAACATTACAGAACATGAATTGCTTCCAAAACTGGTTTTAGGAAGATTGGTAGCCACAAAATTACAAAAAAGATCATGTTTTTTTTGCATAATTATCGTAATTCCAGCTCAATGGGTCAAAATTCGTTTTCTATAAGCCCAAAACATCTGCATATGAAAAACAGGAATTATCAGCTGTGTCCATGCAATCCTGATATTGTGTTAATTGACAAGTCTTGGTAGTAATCCATCTGTCGTTTGCACGCTGAATAAAATGTAGTGGCACATTAATTTTGAACCTTTATATACCAATGTAGAATATTTAATTTGTTCACTACCAAGTGTGCACTATCAATTAATCCAATTACCAATTAAACAGCAATTGGGAAAATCAATGAAAGATAACATATGGATGCCCAAGATACACACACACATATGTATGTAATTTCACCCTGTGTAGCCTTTGTAGTGCAAGCTGACGACATTTCTGGAGGAAAGCACAAATAAGAGGACATTTTATAGAAGCTTTTAATGACAGAGACCTGCAGACAAAGACATGCATCAGACAATGATACCGAGTGCATGTCATTAGAGATATGTTGAAATAGTTTAATGGTTTGTATACTGCAACATTCTCAACACCTATAACAGTTAACATATAATCTACATGGCATGTCCATGTTTAGAACTCCAACCACGTTGAGGGATTTTGCATTGAAAAATTAGGTTTTTGTAATTTTTTTGTACAGTGAGAGAAGTATACAGGTACAGTAAATTACTTCAACTATTGTGCTCACTGTCAAAGGCAACCATTAGTATTAAAATGTGCCTTCATTTGCATGTAGATGGACACTATGAATACAAATGTATACATACACACATTCCTAATTGACTGAATGCTTGTGTGGAAGGTGTGTTAAAATGCTACTTTTAAATTAACGACAATGCAGAATGTGTTGTGAACTCAAGTCCTTGCGAAAGACTTTGGAGCATTGAGCATTAGCCTATCCTCCATTTGAATACAATACAATATTCTTTGTATATATTGTGGAGTTATGCATGAAAAGTAGTTTCAGAAAACACTAATGTGTTCTTGAACTAAAAAAAATGTAATTGTGTATTTCAATTGCAAATAAATCAGTGATGGGATTACAAAGTTCAGTTGAATTTGGAAAAAGATATGCCTAGCAGTATGAACTTTGCAATTGTTTTTGTTGAGTCAACAATAGTTTTACAAATTATACTGCATCAATTGAAGGCTACACTACTTGGCTAGCTCTAGATTTATTTAATATAGTGGTCTCAAATGTGTATATATGCTACAAAATTATTAAATCAGTGGGAAATTACAAATTACACAATCAAACAATTTCATTAATGTCTACAATGTCTAGCTAACAATGCACTACAATTAATTTGCTCAATGCTCAAGTCAGCTGCAGTCTTGGTGTTTTTCTTACATGTCCCCCATGTGTTCTCTGTGAGTTTAATATGGATTACTTATAGTCATAGCAGCTATGTCTGATAGAAAAAAACCTTCAGAAATCTTGATTTAAAAGGCAAACAACAAATATAATAATGCTTGCTCACTGACACACGGCATCGTCCAATGTTCTTCCAAGGTCATTCCCTCTTGTACAACTTGGTTTAATTGCTGGGCTTCCTGGCGAGTGGAAACTTACATTCCAATTTGACTCTAGAGAGTCTTTCTCCAGTTCTCCTGTAAATAGGTGAATGAACAGACCCCCGAGAAATTGTCTGAAAGCGTTGGCGAGCTCACACATAGAATGCTCTGTCATTATGGAGTTTGCTTGAGCAAGGTAGATGTATGCCAAGAATATAAATTGACAAAGAACTGTCATGATTGAAGTTGGAAAATAAATATCTCTGTCTATTTGAAATACACTATATGGCCAAAGGTATGCTGACATCTGTTCATCACACCCATATGAGCTTGTAGAACATCCCATTCCATAGGCATAGCCAGCTGCCACTGGCTTTCCACAAGATTTTGGAGTGTGTCTGTGGGAATATGTGCCCATTCAGCAAAAAGAGAATTAAGGAAGTCAAGCAATGATATTGGACGAGAAGCCCTGGGTTGCAACTGCTGTTCCAATTCATCCCAAAGGTGGTCAATGGGGTTGAGGTCAGGGATCTGTGCAGGCCACTCAAGTTCCTCCACACCAAACTCGTTTAAATATGTCTTAATGGACACCGATTTGTGCACAGGGGCACAGTCATACTGGAACAGGAAAGGGCCTTCCCCAAACTGTTGCCTAAAATTTGGAAGCACTAAAATGACTTTGTATCCTGTAGTACCAAGATGAACCTTCACTGGAATTAAGGGGCGTGGCCCAAATCCTGAAATACAGCCCCAGGTCATTTTCCTTCCTCCACCCATAGTAGGGGTGTCCACAAACTTTTGGTCATATAGTGTATGTCTATTACGGTATGATCTGCATTAAGCTAGGTGAGGTCTACAAAACTTTCCATGTACTGCTTGTAATCTTTACATTTCTTCCTTCAGTTAAGGTATGTAATATAAAATGTGTGTCCATTATCAACTGAATCCATCTTAAATTCTCTAAGTAATTGAGGGAATTAAATTCTGAGATGAACTTAAGACAAAGTATAATCCATATTAGTGAACAAATGGACAGAAGGATTTAATGTATACATTATTTGCTAGTTTGGGATATTGTTTCAGCATTTTCGGGCATAGAAGGATGTGTGCATTCAGCAAAACAAGCATTGCAGTAACAGTACAGTAAGATTCAGTTTAAAGAGATCATATGGCAGCCTTGTGGATTTAAGGGTTCAACTGTTCAGTCTACAATATTGAATGAGAATGGGTTTTAAGGAAAACTGTATTTATCTGGTGCTCAGTAAGAAGAGTGCTACGATGTGCTTGGACGAGAGAATACACATAAATATTTCAATCTGTCACCATGTAATTACAACATTGAAACTGGATGATTTGTTTTTCACATTACTGTTAAATAGTAGCTATCAAACTTCTGAATCAGAAATCAGGACTTTATTGCCCTATATGTTCTGTTTGTGGTCAACAATACTGCATCATTTAGAGCGTAATAATTGGTAGACAATTTTCCTTTTTGTTTGTTCAAATTTCTTGATCACATAAGGGAATATGTTAAGAGTGTAAGAGATATGAGTAAGAGAGCTCCCTCATTTCATTCTTCACATCATTCTTATAGTTTGACTTCAGTCAACCTTAACTGCCATGTTTGTGCCATAATGGGTTGCAGTGCTGGGTAATTAGGAACAATAAGCGATGAGAACGCCACAGAAGCAACACAACATTAATGTGACCTCAGTCAGTTTTCAGCTCAAGGCGGCCCTGTGCTGATGTCTATGTTTACTCATTCTCCTCACTTCCTGTAAAGCTGCATTTTCGCAATGTCATTAAAACAAGTAAACATTCCACCCAAATCCTCCATTGCATATTCTGTTTCAAATATATTAGTATGGAGTGTATAAAAAGCAAGTGTAAGAACAACTATGTTTACATGAAACATAGATTGAACAAATGGTATATGACAAAACATTATGTGTAAAGCAAGAGAAAACAGAAGAAAAGATGAAAAAAACATCTGCGACCCCCCCACCCATTTCTTTTCAAAATATCTTCATGTTTGCATGTGCACGAAAATGTTCCAAACATGTTCCAAACATGTTTAGAGATTCCAAAGGTGGTGCTGAATTATTTTATTATGCATGACAATAATGATTAATATGAATAATTTAAAAGAAGTACAATGGAACAAGCTGCAGAACTCCAAATATGAACATTTTGGGAAATCACACTTGTTTTTTTAGGTAGATTTTTTTCTAAGAAAACAAGAGGTCTTATTGAGAATGTTGTGGATGTTTTTACTTCATGTTTTTCTATTACCTTATAATAAGGTCCTTATATACATTCTGAATATTGTAATGACATTAATTATATTTTTGTGGTGGGGAGATGTACTCCCCTCATTGTAAACTTGGCACTTCAGTTTGTTGTAATGAAATTGTTTTTGTTATTTCTATGTAAGGTACTTGAATAAACAAAATTAAACTGTGTTTGCGTACCATTTGCACTTATATACAGTTGTATGCAAAAGTTTAAGCACCCCTGACCATTTCCATGATTTTCATTTATAAATAATTGGGTGTTTGGATCAGCAATTTCATTTTGATCTATCAAATAACTGAAGGACACAGTAATATTTCAGTGGTGAAATTAGGTTTATTGGATGAACAGAAAATGTGCCATCACATCACATCAATATTTAGTTGAGCCTGCTTTAGCAGAAATAACAGCCTCTAGGTGCTCCCTATAGCTTGTAATGAGTGTCTGGATTCTGGATGAAGGTATTTTGGACCATTCCTCCTTGCAAAACATCTCCAGTTCAGTTAGGTTTGATGGTTGCTGAGCATGGACAGCCCACTTCAAATCATCCCACAGATTTTTTTATGATATTCAGGTCTGGGGACTGGGATGACTATTCCAGAACATTGTACAAGATTTGAGCAGTGTTTTGGGTCGTTGTCTTGTTGAAATATCCAGCCCAGGCAAAAGTTCAACTTTGTGACTGATTCCTCTAGATTATTATAAAGTATCTGCAGAAATTGAGTGGAATCCATGCAACCCTCAACTTTAACAAGATTCCAGTACCGGCACTGGCCACACAGCCCCACAGCATGATAGAACCTCCAACAAATTTTATTCTGTGTAGCAAGTGTTTGTCTTGGAACACTGTGGTCTTTTACGTCATTCATAACGCCCCTTGTTATGAATAAATAACTCCATCTTTGTTTCATCAGTCCATAGCACCTTCTTCCAAAAATAAGCTGGCTTGTCCAAATGTGCGTTTGCATACCTCAAGTGACACTGTTTGTGGCATGTGTGCAGAAAAGTCTATTTCCGCATCACTCTCCCATACAGCTCCTCATTGTTGAACGATGCACAGTGACAACATCTGCAGAAGATGATGTTGTAGGTCTTTGGAGGTGGTTTGTGGGCTGTTTTTGAACGTTCTCACTATCCTTTGCCTTTGCCTCTCCGATATATTACTTGGCCTGCCACTTTTGGCCTTAACAAGAACAGTGCCTGTGGTCTTCCATTTCCTTACTATGTTCCTCACAGTGGACACTGGCAGTTATAATCTTTGCGATAGCTTTTTGTAGCCTTCCGCTAAACCATAATGTTGAACAATCTTTGTTTTCAGGTCATTTGAGGATTGATTTGAGGCCCCCATGTTGCCACTCTTCAGAGGTGAGTCAAAGAGAGTAACAACTTGCAATTCGCCAACTTAAATACCTTTTCTCATGATTGGATGCACATGTCTATGAAGTTCAAGGCTTAATGAGCTCACCAAACAGATTGTGTGTTCCAATTTATCAGTGCTAGGTAGTTACAGGTATTCAAATCAACAAAATGACAAGGGTGCC
>JACXGM010005090.1:0-10469 GCA_016801145.1 Umbra pygmaea
ACTCACAAACACTCAGAACTAAATACCATACTAACGAGGGAAGGAGGTGCAGGTGTGGACTAAACAACAGAACTGATAGGCTGACAAAAACATGTGATGGGATCATGTGACACAAAGAGCGGGAAAACAAAACAAATAAGGGAGAAACCACCCTGAAGTGACACAGAACAGGCACAAAGACTATGGACATTGTGACATATGTAATAAAATAAGAAACTCTAAATGAACCAAATATATCAGTGCTGCCACTACTGCTTCGAGATTTGTGTCTGAGTCGACTCTGAAGAGCATGTGTCTATGGTCCTTTGACGCACACGAGCATTACATCAGACTGAATACCAAGACATTTTGAAAGTCAATGGCCCTCATTTGTCAAACGTGCGTAGAAACCAGCGTAGATCTGAGCACAGAAATCATCTTACGACGGGGCTCACATGTGATTTACAAGATGTTTGTATCACTTCAATTCCAGCGTACGAATGTACGGGTGTTGATAAGTCAGATGGTTGAAATAAATCGTAATTTAAATAACACGCCCACATGTATGGACGGGTTAGACGTCTCGTCCTAAAAATGTATGACATGGATAAGCGACATCAGGCAAATAAAAGGAATATCTCTGAGATTGAAATAGAGACGCTCAGGTCTCAGGTGCAGGCAAACCGCTTGGTTTTATTTGAAAGCTTAAAATCAGGCATGACTGAGGTTACTGCTACAGTCATTGAAAGCGATAAACGGGAACCTGAAGTGCATTTCAAATAAATGAATTATTTTCACTAAACATTTCACATTCTATTTTTAAAGTAGCTTTCTTACCCAAGATAGCACTCACTATTTTAGAAGTGCAGAATTAGATCCTGTCTCCTTTGTAGAGCCCCCAGTGGTGGATGTTGTGGCTACTGATCTTCATTGAATGGCACCCTGTTCTCCAGTACACAGTCCACAGTAGTATTCCCCACTGACCCAAGACAAAGCCACCTGCCCTTGAGACCTATACATCTCTCCACTGTGGTTCGTGTGAGCACTGTTGAACCTGCGCTCCTGCTCATTTGGGGATTTGCAAGCGGTGTTATAAGGTACTCAGTCAGGGAATGACGTTTATCACTTATAGGTATCACATCAAACAGTTTCACCAAAGAGCTATGTAGAACTTTTATAATAATAATTGTAAGCGTGCGTAACTCACAGACGAGATGACTCCAACGCTGCAGTTTTGAAAAATAAGAGTTGTGGGACCCCCCAGGTCACTGGGCTACCATATTCAGAACAAACATCCTTGCATCCCATGATCTGAACGTTGATTGAAGGTTTTTGCAATTGATAAATGTGTAATCATTCATGGATGACGCCCCAACCACATTTGGAAACCCAGCAATCTAATAAAATTGTCTTTTAATCACAGTTTCTTGAGCATCATCATATGGAAATTGAATATAGGCCTACCTAGCAGAAAGGAACTTCATAGCCGCCAAAACTGTTGGCATACTTCGACTAATTGTTGGGTGTGATATACCAGGCCTGTTCCCGATCTCCCACTGAAAAGTAGTGGTGGCCGTATGGCACTGGACCGTTGAGTCTCTTTTTAACCGAGGCTCTAAATCGTGGCATAGCTGCAGAAGAAAAACTAATTAGTCAATGGTCACTCCATAAAAAATCTGCAAGGTCCCAAATAACCCTCTCACATCTTAAATGCGCATGAAGGTCCTCTAAACAGAGCCAGATCTGCCATTGCTTTGACTTCAGGACTGCCAAAGCGCTTGAATAGACGACAGAAAAACCATTCCACGAATTGTAACGGTCTTAGGCAGGAAGGTAGATCCAGAAGCAGAGTACACACTTAGCATATTTATTAACACCAAGAAGGGCAAGGCAAAAAACGTAGTCGATCAGAAACACGGTCAATATTAACAAGGCAAAAGTACTCCAACAAGGGCTAGGCAAAAATCCAGGCAACGGTCGATAACAAGTTTTAACTATCCAATAAACATGGTCAGCATGCTGATGAACAAACAATACCTCACGAAGTGACAAACAAATGGCCTGACAAGTATAGGTGTGCTGTAACGTTTCCCAGTTCCTCTTCCCTGAGAACTACATCTTCCCCTTCCTAGATTGCTCAGAACTACAATTCCCATAACCCGGACTCAATCACCCTAATTCTGTACACCTGCTCTCACCCAGTCCATATATAAAGCTCACACACACCATTGCCTCTTTGTGAGGTATTGTGAGTAATTTTTTATTCATACTGAGCATTATATTCATGTATTGTTGTTCCGGTCTGACCTTTGCTTTGTTTGTGAATTATTCTGCCTTGGATTATCCTCTGTACCTTCGACAACACTCTTGTATTGATATTCTGGCCTGACCCCTGCTCTGTTATTGAATTATTCTGCCTTGGATTATCATCTGTGCCTTCGCCTTTGGAATATAAAAAACCTGTTTAGAATAAACATTGTTCTTTTTTACCTTGAGTATGAGTATTGTGCTAACAAAGACCAGGTGGCAGTTATAATCCTAATGACAGTCATCAGAACACAGAACATAGAAAACACAATACCAGATACTAAATACAGAACAATGAGAAATAAGGACACATATTCCACACAGTATCCACCCACGGGAGACTCCAGGCGAACCAGGAGACACTCCACAAATGACCAAAGGCCAGCCATCACATAGACCCGGATGGCCAAGACGGAGGCCAACACCTAGGTCGCGGAGCAGGGCGATCAAAGTGGGCCAAATGAAAGGCCAGCAGAAGCTCCGGCTCCAAAACGTCCCGCGCCGGCACCCAGGACTGATCTTCCGGGCAGTAGCCTTCCCAGTGGACAAGGTACTGTAGAACCCACACCAATGACGGTGGATACCCCGGACAGAGTATGCAGGACCACCACCTACATCCAACAGAGGCGGGGGAGGATGAGATGACACAGGAGGATGTAGCGGGCTGAACTGATCAGGTTTGAGCAGGAAGACATAAAAGGACGAATGGATCCGGTAATGACGGGGAAGATGAAGACTGTACGTGACAGGAGATAACTGCTTGAGGATCTTGAATGGACCGATGTACCTGGGACTCAGTTTCTCTGGTGTTAGGGCATAGTTGCGTCTGGTTGATCGGGTTAACCCTGGTGAAACTAGATACAGCAATTGCTCGATTTGTCCTCAAGAAAGCCGGTACCTCTTCAGAATGTCTTGGTAATTCAGGGGGTTGAAGTGCTCCCTAATGTGCGGATTGACTCTCACAGAGCTACTGCGCGGCCTGCCTCTACAGTTGTGATTGTGATTATTCAACATGCCATGACCTCTCTGACAAATGGTTACCAATACATTTTTACCACACTTTATATTTCCGGGTAACCAATTGTGTCTTCATTGCTATGTGACGTCAGTAACATAATTAACTTCTATTTGGTTACTGTTCGGAACTAATAGTTTATATGTCATGTGATCGCTTCTGGGTGATATATGTTAATGTTACAATTACTAATAATACTTGTGCTTTTAATTGACCCAAAGATGCTTGATACGATTATCATTGGCTAAAGTGCACCTGATTGGTTCGATATAACCATTTCTCAAACCCTAAATTCCACAGATTGTTCGAGTTTGATAAAAAAAAATGTACTAATGAGTAGTGGAATCAATTGCCATCAATGTTATATGCCTGTGATAGTAATGACACTCTATCAACATGGGATAGGCCAAATTTCAAAGGCATTCATGGCCTCAAACTAAGGGGAGCAGGAGCACATCAGGAATTCAAATAAAAAATATATAGATATCTCTACCACTGGTGCCCTAGGAGAGGGAATATGTGATAATGGAAGAGGAAAAATTGAACTAAATAGTAACAATATTTAAATTCCCGGCACACACGTGGATTTAAATTAAAAAGCCTTTAATGTGCTTGGCTGTTTCCAGGTTTCAACTACGCGTTTCGGCTTTATGCCTTCATCAGGTTGATGAATTCATGGCCTAGTTCCATTCGCCGTAACGTGGGATTTACGATGCACTTTATAAAGAGCAACATAAGTGGTGGTTCGGGAAACAGGCGTTAGGTTCACATTGATTTCCCTGTCTGGGTAATCTATATGCTTGGGAGCAGCCGCCTTTGGAGCAAGCAGACATCCATTGGGTCCAGACCGTATGGTTAGGGCGGTCCAGGGATTCCAGCAACCTGAAACAAATGGAACCGACAACATCGGAGGCTGTCAGTCTGTGAATTTGCAAGTATAAGATGAACCATCATATGGTCTTTGCATTCCAGTGGTTACATGAGAATACATGATTTGGTTGGGGTGTAAGTTGTGTGCTACCCTCATCCTCAGAGGTCATTAGGGATGCAATGTACACCAGCGGCGGTCGGTGGATCTTAATTGGGGAGGGCGGGCTTATGTTACACTCGGGACCGGAGCGAATGGAACGGTGCACAACACACCAACCCATTGTGCGATACTGTGCGATACCGTTCCGTTTCCTCCAGTTCGGAGGCGCCCCAAATTAAGATCCACCGACCGCCGTTGATGTACACAGTAATTTATTAAACTGTTCAGACTGCCACCTACGGTTCAATACCCACAAGGACTGCAGATTTACAGTATACCTTTAATTTAGCTATTTCATCCAATACTTGCTTATTTGACGATTTTTTTTGACAATGACATCTCCGTAGAAAATGCCCTGTGAAGAGGGCAAACTAAGATCAAACATTCACTCAGCTCCAACACGTCAATGGCGAGCGCTAGACATACAGAGAGAAGCAAATTTGAAGAAGCACTGCCATCTTTTAAATCGGCCAGGGTAAGAAGAGTTTGGTGAGGTAAGAGTATTGGTTGATTGCTAAAGATGGGTCTTTAGTTAGTTATTGGTAAGCAAAAATAATTTATCCCTTTACGTAGTGGGCCACAAACATAATTAACTAATCGTGTGATATCAGTTATTACTGCCTTACAGTTATCAATGGGTCATTACTTTGTTATTTGTAAGGTACAAAAATTCACCACTTTAATTAAGGGGACACAAAAATAATTAACTAATGGTGAGGCTTCAGTTGTTAATGCTTTATAACTAATAATGTGTCATTAGTTAATCATCTGTAATGTATAATAATTCATGACTTTACATGACTTTAGGTAGCGGACCACAAACATAATTAACTAATATTGTGATATAGGTTTTTACTGCTTTATAGGTATCAATGAGTCACTAGATATTTATTTGTAAGGTACAATAATTCAGCATTTTACTTAAGGGGGCACAAACATAATTAACTAATGATGAGGTATTAGTTATAAATGCCTTATTCCTACTAATGGATCATTGGGTCTACAAGGAGTATTCATTAATGATTTGGTGTTGTTGATTAGTGCTGTATTACTAGTTAGATTAACAGTAAAGGGCCTTGTTCATGACCAGCATTCAACTCCTTGATCTCCGGCTAGGTAGGGCACATTCTGACACAGCTATAGTCTTGTACATAGCAGGCTAGTATTTTTTGCTTTTCTAACTGCAATTAGTTAATGCCAATGACTTTTGTGTTGTTGTATTTCAGGCTACTCTGACAAATATAAAATTACTTTCTCGTATCTTTCACATATACAACACAAGATGTTGTGCCATCGGTAGATTTTCAGGAGATCAGTATACCTCAGGATTATGAGGTAGGTATTTTCAAGTGGAAACAGGCAGGTAAAGTGCGAGGAACAGTCACATGCAGGATCAATCATGGTTTTGTCCTTGATTAATATGTACAATGTGATAAATTATACATAATTAAAATTCCAGGGCCCTCTCCCTCTCAGGGCCCCCTTAATTATCATCATTTCCCCCCCTACCCCTTTACTACACCCCTGGCTATACCTAACAATTAATATAAATTATTAAAGTTGTCATGGTTTATATCATGCCTGATATAAGCTTTCAGTGCCCTCTGGTGTTTTCCATTGTAGGTTCTGTGTTACTGAACATTTTTCCATTCATTTATCCAATCATTCACCAGTCAAGAGTGTTGGTAATTGTGTCATTAGTGTCTGCACCTGTTAATCGTTCATTAAGGCAAACCAGTATACATACACACCTCTGTTTGTTTTGGGACTTGTGGGTTATTGTCGATCTGTACTGTATGTGTCTGTGCTTCATGTGCTACATGGGTAAAAAGTAAGTCTCATACAGTTTTGTGTAGTAGTCTGGATAAGCGCACCTATTGTTTCTGTGTTGAGAGTACAATTTACAGTACCTTTTTGGAAAAAAATAGGTATTAGCTTCATATATCAGCATTTGCCTCCTGCCTTACCTCGGAACATTACAGTTGTCAAACCATCAGTATATAGTCTTATTAATATTGGTTACTCAACTGTAATCTATTGAAATATTTGTATTATCTAATGAGTCATTTGTTAATTTGCGAACTGATAATGCAAACAAATAGCCACATGAGTTCATCATGTGTTCAACATGACCAAATGACAGTACAAAATATTTCTTAAATCAGAAATAAAGTACTCAATTAATGGTTTGTTTATGTCTTTGTTCATTATCAGTTCATGCGAACTACTGTATTTGTTCATGCTAATTCATGTACCCTTATCGGAAAGTGTTATCGAAAACCCAGGGTTCAACCTGAAGTAAGCTTGCTAACTCCAAATCCTGCTTTGTAGAATATGCCTCAGCATATCTGTAACCCAATTTAAACAAAAACAGTATGTCAGGAGCTTCAAAATGGAATCTATGGCAGGGTTGACATTCAAAAACTCTCCTAGACTAAAACACAGGCTCACAACATGGTGTAAGGAGCACAAAACCTGAACCCCTGAGCAATCAGGGTCCAACCGTCTCACTGGCCTTTCTGGTCCAGTTTGTCTGAGAACTACTTGTCTAAACTGAATTTGAAGAAAAAAAAGTGTGTGCTTTCTGTAGTAGTTGGTGCCTTTGAAAAACGATCAACCCTTATCTGATTTTGTCAGGAACACACTACATGCATTGCAGTACATGTGCCAATTGTCATTTTCAAATCATGGAAACTGTTCCTTCCATGAAAGTTAACAGGATCACATACAGTTTGCTTCATAGGTCATGTTTGGGTCCGGCTAATATAATGCATACTAAACTATGATTGTTCAAACAGACAATTCTTCATATTTTGTTGGTCAAATACAACACCAGTATTGCCACAAACAGAGAAAGGAAAAGGAGTGCCATATAACTGACACATTTTAATGAGATCAAGAGAACATTGAAGCTGTAGGAGTGAAAGATGACAGGCCACATTTTTTTATTCAATTTAAAAGTTAAAATTGCAGCCCTAAATCTCATGAATTATGTTTGCAGAGAACAAAATTGTAAAACACAATTACATGAAATATGAACATGAGAAGCGCAGTTATGTGAAATATGAACTCATGAAGCACTGTCAGTGTTAATGCCTGTAGTGTTAAATAGCCAACATTTTTGCTAGGGCAGAGGTCAGGGATGGTGGATGGGTGTATAAGTAACAGACTCTCACCCTGGTGATCCAGATGGAAACTTTGTGTGTTGCTTTTTCTCCATTCCAGTGCAATGCACGTTTCTCTACACAGCTAATTGTCTGTTTTTTGTCATGTTAACCATAACCTTAATCCTCACCTTAACTTCAGTACTGTCATGCCTTGCCTTAACGTCAGTAATGTCATGTCTAACCTTGACCCTAACCTTAACCGTGAACATTTGAATAAGTTAAATCACTAATGTCTGGAATGTTCCATGATTGTGTAAATCTGTGCACGAATCAACTGCAATGTCATAGAAGGACAAATAAAGCCTAAAAGTAAATTGTGCAGCTGAAATGTATTTTTTATATGTTGGCATATAAGGTCATTCATGTTCAAATTATTTCCCTGAGAACGTAATTCGGGAGAATTTCAGAGATGCACGGTTGGAAAATAGAGCACGTTCAGGGCAGTCACCATATTTGTTCACTAGCCCGACGTTAGGTGTTACTGTAGGCTAACAGTCCATTGTTAACTTTAAATGCTGGAAATGGAAAAATGTAATATGAAAGGAGTCGTCATTCAGTCTAACCTACATCTGGACAGGTTTACATTGGAGAAAGCCTAAGGATGCCTTGAGCCCCAAATGTCAGCTGCCAACTGTTCAACATGTTGTGGCATTCATAATGGGATGGGCAGACATCTCATGGGAGTCATTTAGAGGCGCAGATGTGTAGGGAGTCAGACTTGTAGTCAGAAGGTTGCCAGTTCGATTCCCGACTGAGCCAAATGTTGTTGTGTCCTTGGGCAAGACACTTTACCCTAATTGCTCCCAGGTCGTTGCTGTAAATAAGAAATTGTTCTTAGTCAACTTACCTGGTTAAATAAAGGGTAAATAAAAATAAAAAAAGTCATTAGGTCTGATGATTGCTTGTATTATGGACAATATGAGGCCATTTCACAAGACTGGGTACATGCTATGGAAATCATATGCCTTTCATGTCTTACCCACTCATCTGAACATCATTCACACTTTATAGGAAGTTCTGGAGTGCAGATTGATATTTATTCTGTGGGAGGGTTTTGTTCTTGAAGAATGGTGCACTACATAGAGTTGAGGACTTGTTTTGACAGGCCCCTGAACAACACTATGTAATGTTTACATTTTTTATTGATCATAATGAAATTGTTTTATTTATTTTCCTCTGGCATCACAAAGCCACCTCAGACATCTCACATTGCAACGCTACAAGAATAACTTGTCTGGCAAGATCAAAAAAGCTTATAATTGGGGCGGAGAGCTTTTCCTTGGTTCAATCAGTGCCATTTGATGAACAATGGCTTTGTTTTAGGTGATGACAAGTATGAGAATTACATGTAAATAACAACTCTTAGGGGTCTGTGTGGTGTAGTGGGCTAAGTCGCTTTATTGCAGGACAGTCTATGTCATGATAGTCAGTGTTTTGAGCCTGACTATGGGTTCTCTGACTTTTCCTGGACCACCTGCATGAGGCAGCACAAATTGGCATAGCACTGCATGGGATTTGGGTTAAATAAGTCAGATTATCTATCCTGCCGTGTCGCTTTCCAGCGACTCCTTGTGTCCAGATAGGTCATCTGTAAATTAAATCACGGAAGTATAGTCGGTGAACGTAATCATCCTGTGCATGATCCGACTAAAGGCTTCCGTGTTGGATGAACACTGCAAAGAGAATCGGCGTCTGGGCACTCAAAGAGAAAGTTCTGTTCTAATGGTTGGATGAACCATGTGCACGCCCCTCGTTATTCCACAGATCTGTACAATGCAGGATTATATAGAGAATTGGGAAGGGAGGAAAATTGGGAAAATATCACAAAAAAAACTAAAAATATGTATCTTATTTAAAGCATCATATTACACACCTTTGACCACGTCGTCTCCTGCATCTGGGCCCAGCATCCATAACAATTATAATTTTAGTCAGAGCATTAATTTAGAGTCAGGAGCATTGCAATCCTATACATCATGTGGAGGGGTTTTGCTGTGACTAGTGCCCATCAGTTCTTCCAGACAAAAGGCACACACACTAGTGACTTGATATTTTTTGAAAGGAGAGACTTAAAAATTTGTGGATATGTAAAAATAATTTAGCATAGGTGTACAAAGTCAATATGGGACAAGATGAAAGAAAATACACATGTTTTTCTACCTCATTTTTGAAATACAAATAAAAAGCCATACATTAAGATTGGGTGCTGGAATGACTTCTAGTCATGTCCCCCAAGGGAGGACAACATATGTCCAAAATCTTTAGAAAGATAAAATCAACAGCCAAGGAGCTATTGACTTTTGTAAGAGTGCCCAAATGTACCCAAGTGTCCAAATTAATAATTTTCATATAAGTAACTATAAAAACATGATATGGTTACAAAAAAGTTTTTATTTTTACAAAACACATCTATTCACACAAATGGCCATGTTAGCATCTAACAGCAGCCTAGTGTCAAATTAGAATGAATGTTTCATAGAATCCCATGCTAGTTTCTCTATTTTGTGCACATACACCAATAATGTGTTAATAAATAAATAATAATACTAATAATGAATCTAATGTGAAAACAAACCACAGCATTCTAATGATCATTGTTCAAATGTTTCCAAGCCAATGAAAATAAACAATGAGCAGACTAAACAAAGGCCAAACTGTTGTGGATTTTCAATCATAGAGAAATCTAGAATTTTACAAAGGCCATTTGGCATAATAACTACAAATATAAACAACTAGATTAGAATAAGATTTAACTTATTTTACTCACCGATCTAAAAGGGGATCTTTCCCTTCCAAAAACATATCCTCTGTGGAGTCAAAGCTGTGGTAGCTTGCTTTTTTATATTATAATTTTTTTATTATTATTAATTTCAATGGGTCTTCATATTCAGATGCCAGGAAGTACAAAAACAGATCAGAGACATAAACAACAGCTATACAAGAAAAAAAAATATATATGTATATACATACA
>JACXGM010005090.1:15781-36197 GCA_016801145.1 Umbra pygmaea
CGGAGAAAGCAGGGGGAAACAGCAGAGGGCGCCAACACAATAGGCTAATTAATGACAGTGTTATAAATTAAATAAACAATAAATTGCCGCCATGGAGAGATCAAGAGATCATCTTGAGAAAAGCGCTTCAAAAGTTGGTCAAATAAACCAACACGTTCGAAACAGTTATATCATTCATTTCTGAACTCATTGACAGAGTACACTTTATTTTGTGACAAATTAATCCAAATATTTAAATGTGCTATATTTAAAACGGACAGCCAGCGTTAAAAAATGGGTAGCTACTCCCAGAATCAAAACTAATGAGACGAACAAGATCAGCGCAATCATGACAAGCGAACGGTGTTTTACTACGTCTATGGTCATGGAACCGTTTAGAAACATGCATAGTTTTTTTAGGTTGTCTAGAATCTCTATGATCTCATTCGTTTGTTTGCTGCTTCCATGGCTTTAGCGCTCTGGGTTTGCGTTTTTACAAGTATGCCTGGCAATCCGTTCGTGCTGTCAAAATGGGCAGTTGATAACAACATACAGGCCAAAACATAAACCTAAATTCCGTGTCAGAACGTACTTTTCCAAAAGAAAAAATACTGACATTAGCATTGTTTTCAGAAAATATAGTATTTCAGCTTAACATGTTTCTTTAATAGCTGATGAGGCATTGGCGTCATTTTTGGATTTATTACAGTACATGTATTACATTATAGCACATTTAATGAATGGTGTTAAAATGTTGTTTTTTTTCAATTAATTATTACTAGAATTTTTAAATTAAATTATTTTCTGTTGAAAACCAGATTTTTTCCCCAAAAATATTTTTTGTCCCCAAAAATAAATCTGGAAAATGGGGGGGTCGTCTTATATTCGGGTATATACGGTAGAACAAAAACAGTTAATCATTCAAACATTTTATTATTTGGAATTATTTAAAGCATTTCTTGTATTGGATTTGACAAAAATTGTAAATTCTGACAGGAAACGCCACATGATATTAAACAATACTTTAATTATTGTACATCATACAATATTCCACTTATTATGAACATCTAACTTGTTATTCAACCACTTGTTTTGGTTTGGCCGATGGTCCTGTACTTTAGGGTAATCACACAAACATATTTTTACAATGAATATAAATTATTTGAATTCACAATTTGTAGCGCCACTGATACATGACAATAATCTTGAATGATGAAACACATACCAAGACCTCCCAGCAAGTCAACCATACATGAGCAACAGACCCAGACAGAACCAAACAGGTGGAGGCAGTGGCAGGCAAGAGAGCAAACTGATTCTGTAGTAGGTGGGAGAGATATTATTAATTTGCACCTATGAAAATTAAAATATTAATAATTAATCTCTTCCCTTTTCCCCCCGGAGGCAATGTGCTGAGTATATATACTAGGAATGCTTAATAAAAGTGTGAGAGTCATGTTGACTTAGTCAATAACGTAATATCTAAATATCTCCATATTGATTATTTATCCGTGTGCTTAGACAGTTAAGGAGCGCTCCCGCAGAAACCATTTGTTTCCCGCGATGTAGTCGGAGAGTGCGTGTCTTGCTGAAGTGTGATCAGAGCTGAACACTATGAGCACTATCCCCGCCATCCACCTGAACATATTATATTGACAACCATAATAAACCCCAACACAAACCAATTCCAAAGTCATTGCTTTTTGCTCATCCAGAATACCTTTGGTATTGAGTCCGATGAAACGCTCATATGCGCCCGAAGACCATCGGCTCATGAACTTCAAAGTGGACTCCGACATCTAACTTGAGGCAGTCGTGGCAGCTCCTATATAAAAGGAGTGAGATGTGTTTGGCTCAGGAGACAGTCCACAAAGGATGCAGAGTTGGTGTAACCTTGATGTAAAACAGTAACAAGTCATGGGTTTGTAGATGATGAATAGAGGATAGCCAGATGTGTCTCGTGGTTAATATTGTAGATATTGAGTCATCAATATGGTGGCCCACCCTCCTCCACAGGAGTGACTGGAGGAGATTTGTCTGGCGAGGGATAGAGCGCTGTCTCAGGAGGTAAGAGCTACCATAAGGGCAGTTTATGCAGTTGCTCTCTCTGCGAGGGCTGCCATACAGAGGGCTAAGGAGGTTGTCATATCAGCAAGAACTGCTCTCCTTGCAGCAAAGACGGTTGGGGGATTAGTGAGGACTGTGCTGAGGAAGCCTCCAGAGCTGGATGCAGCAGCTGACCAGCCCCTGGAGTCCTCCACTGTACTGCAGTCTTCAGGGCCCTCCGCTGTACTGCAGTCTTCAGGGTCCTCCATGGTAATGCAGTCTTCAGGGTCCTCCACTGTCCTCCACAGCGCTGTTACCATCAGGGCCCCACTCAGCGCTGTCACCATCCGGGCCCACAGTTGTACTGTTAACATCAGGGCCCCCCTTAGCATTGTTACCATCAGGGCCCCCCTTTGCGCTGACATCCATGGGGTCCTACTCAGCACTCCTGCCTCTGGAGAGGTCACCAGTAGCTGAGCCAGGAAGGCTGACCAGGCTACTAAGCAGAACCTCCGCGATGGAAGAGATGATGGGGGCGCTCTCCGGTACTGTGGGTAGGGTTGCCACCCGTCCCGGTTTTCCAGGGATTGTTCTCTTTTTTGAGCGAGAGTCCTGGAAAATATATATTCTTTCCCGGGACACGAATTGTCCCGTTTTTTGTGAAAATGTACTTCTAAAGTAGAATTTCCTGGTTTCAAATTAAACCGTTTCCTTACTGTTATTGTGTTTTCTTCATGGTTGTGTACATCCAATCCTGTGTCCTTAAACCGGTAAAACCGGGTAAAACAGTGGATTGGCCAATGCCAGCCATTTACGTTTATTTGATTGGAAGCAATTAATTCATTGGAAGCTCAACTTATCGCCTGTCGCCTAGCAACTGCCTGTGCGGTCGGTCGTGCGTGCGCGCATCCACACATCCAGGATGTAACAGTGTGAGTTCAGTTGCTAGCTAGCTTTTTAAAACTTTCTATTTACTCAGTTTTGTGAAATGGGGGGAGAGACGGATGAGGATGATAACACAACAAATTTGGATGAGCCACCAATGGCAAAGAAAAAATGATTTACAGACTTCTGCAGGCAGCAAAAAGGGATGAGAAATAGCTACACATGGAAAAAGAGGTGAGAAATGTCAGTCTTAGGTTGCCCAAATTTACTAAATTAACAAAAAAACTCAGTTGTTTATTATCTATTACAATACATGTAATCATGTTTTAATTGCCCAAGTAAAAAAAGTATATTTAGATGTACTTGAAATGTATTTTATTTATCCTAAATATACATCTAATATATTATTTTGGTATGTATATTTTGAAAGTATACTTTAAATATACTTATGGTTAAACATAAGTATACTAGAAGTATAATACTGGAGTATAATTTAAATATACTTTTTTTTTACTTGGGATAGCCTATTTTTCTACAAATGATTCGATTTTATAATAGTTATAATTATACAGCATATGTTTACACAATATTTATACAAAAGTGTTTTTAATGTATGTATTTAATGTAGAAAGAAGTGAGTGCATCTACGTCAGGGAGTGCATCTACGTCAGGGAGTGCATCTAGGTCAGGGAGTGCATCTACGTCAGGGAGTGCATCTACGTCAGGGAGTGCATCTACGACAGGGAGTGCATCTACGTCAGGGAGTAATATATATAAGAGAGTCCTACAACTGTTAACATAGTATATTTGCAAACATGGTTTGATCCCCCCCAAAAAACAAAAAAGAAACAAAATTAATCTGAGTGTCCCGGTTTTTCACAAATCAAAGTTGGCAACCCTAACTGTGGGGGGGATGGTTCTGCCCACCCGCCCTCCATTTCCTCTGCTTTTCTTTGGGGCCCTTTTTTTCCTCGGGTTTTTCTGGCCACAATATGTGCAAGTATGCTGTGCATATTGCAATTTTTTCATCCATATTTGTAGTAACTGTACATTGTAGTTTAAGGATTTGACCAACCGGTGTATTCTGTATGTTGTCTGTGATTATTACTGTCTGCCTGTAAAAGTGTGTACTCTGCGGCTTGAGGTAGATTCCAAAATATCAAAGTTTTCATAAATGATAATGTCCTGAACTCACTCTGGTATGAGAGTTGGCATTCAAATTGTCAAAAATAATAATGCAGACTTATTTTCTCATCAACTTGGCTGAACAGACCTACAGTACAGTAGACTGGTGTTTCTGAAATGAGGGTACGTGTACCCCTAGCGGTACTTTGGAGTAATGCAGGGGGTACATAAAATATTTGCAAAAATGCTAATTAAAAATATGTCATGCATAATTCCTGAAATAAATACTATAATAATGAATGAATTAAGTGATGGTGTCTAATCATTTGAAATATAGCATTTAAATGTTTTTGTTTAAAAAAGGTTGTTGTTTAGTGAATCTATCAGTGTCTGCACTGCACTGTATTGTACCTGTTTATATAGACTTTATTTTTCTACCAAAAATGTTTTGCACTGGTCAGGGTGTACTTGGCACTGGTCAGAGGGTAGTTGTCTTAAAAAGGCAATTAAAGGGGGTAAAATATTTTTAAAAAGTTTGAGAAACACTGTAGCAGACAACTGATGGAACGCAACAGTCATTTTCAGAACGATTCGTATGGGATTATGAACTCAATGATCTAGTAGTTTTTTTTAAATATTTTCTCCCCGAGAAGCAGCACAAAGGGTGACAGATAAAAATATATCTTTAATCACCTACAATGTACATTTGTAAGCATTGTGTAAAAGCTTATTTTATTTATCATGCATGTCGACGAGAAATTGGGAGAAACAAATAATGTTGTGATGTATAACACGGGAATCCCCGGGAACATCCCAATGACGTATACAAGATGTGCCCTGAAGAACAAGTCGCTTACCTGACGTATATGGTTGCCGCCCATTGCCTCTCATCCACTGACGTATATTGTTTGAGACAAGAGATGTACTGTAGTTCATTAAGCGATCTCTCTTACTGTAAGTCATGGGAAAAAGGTCTGATGACATTTTAACCTACTTCTTGATATTTTAAAAACATATAAATATTTTTTCTGTACACAGAAGCAACGCCTAAAATTCAACATAGTTATCCGATTCAATCTGGCCACAATTCCTGTTGAAAAAAAGTTTATGATGTGCCCATTACTAAAGCAGTTTATGAAAGCACTAAGAACAGTGTATGATTAATAGATGTACCCATTACTACTTTTAGGTGAACAAAATGAACAACAGCGATCTCTAATAGAAAAGAAAGCATTAACATACAGTGTATGATTAATATACTGTAATACCATAAACATTTCAATTACACCATCAAGTCTGTGTGAACTGTTGATGTTTTCGGTGGAATTGAGTTTAACTGTTTAGACTGTATGATTTCGTAAATGAAAAGGTATTTTAAATATACAGTAGGCAGTTTAGATAATAAATTTATATTGTAGGACAATAGTTTAACTGACTAAAGCGCTACAAATAATACATTTCATTTCAGAACGTAGTTGTTTTAATGATAAACAAATGGTACACTAAAGATTATCTTAAGTGAAATGTTTTGGATGAATGTGCACCCTGGAGCCACGAAACATTTTTTTAATGTTCCCTTATAAAAACTGCCACCAAAATTTAAGTCACTTGGCTGAAGTGTGCCTCGATATAACATGGTACTGCTCTGCCCCTTTTCCACAACATTATCCAATGACATCTGTATACAGCAGCATTACTCAAACTGTGGGGCAGGCCCCACTGGTGGGGAATAGAGACATGACAAGTGGGGCGCGACAAACGTGAGGAAATTCTGTCATTTTGATCCCATCTTAATTAATTACTTTATTTATTGACACAATACTCAAAATAAAATGACAGATTTAAATATAAGCCTTAAAACAGAATTTGAATTATAATAAATATAAAAACTTGTACAAAACAGTAACAATGTGCTCAAAAGTCGGAAAATTCACGTTCAGTTTTTACGTGTTAGTGCCGTTGTCATGAGCATTGCTATGGGTGGCTCATTTTGATACTGCTGCTTCTATTTTTTTTGTTATAATTGCTTTGCTCATTGTAAAAATAAAATAGGCTACAATACGTTACTATCAGTAATCCCTTATTCATAATGTGACCAAACTGTCTGCTTACAAACAGCAGTCGGGTAACCTTTAGGCTCGCCAGCATAGACTGTAAAAATTCTCGCAAGCCATATGGGAATTCTGTGGCTCGATTGCAGGATAAAATAAGCCAATCACAATTTTTTAAACATTTCCATCATAATCAAAGCTATTATGCGAATGTAGGCTGGCAAGGGAGGCATGTCTCTTCAAAACAACTGGATGAGACAATAATCGATATTACAAAAAGAAAACAATGCAAATTTTGAAAAATGTGACATTACAAAGTGTAAAAAGCACTCGTTTTTATAAAGTAACACTGTCCACCACTCATGCGCAATAATCATCTACAGTAGAGGACTATTTCATTGAGATGAGGAGCGACTCCACAGGAACGCCCCACGCGGGTGTACCTACTTTAGAATACGGCAGGAGGAATGCCCTGGAAAGAGCCGAAATCATGGCCAACAGTCATCTTCCTTGACAGCAGAAACTGGCATATACTAAAGAAAGTTTTGTCTCTAAAGTTAAAAACAATAGAATTTCTAGAGGAAAATGGATATTGCAGTTATAATTAAATGCACACGTATATAATGAATTGACACTAGTTTATATTATCATTTTTTTACAGTCAAAAACGAAGTCTGATGTGAATACATCAAATCTTTCATTGTAAGAATAATAATGGGCAGGGGAATACCATGCTACAGTTAATAATATATTTTGTATTGGTTCCCGGTTTTCGGATAATAAAACACTTTAGTATTCGTAACTGCATTTACGTTGTAAGTCTAAGGATTTGACCATCTGGTAGCTATATTCTGTATGAGGTGTCTATGATTATTACTGTCTGCCCTTAAAAGTGTGTTATAGCCGGCTACTCTGCGACTTCAGGTAGTTTCCAAAATATCAACGTTTTTATAAAGGGTAATGTATAAAAAGTCGATATCCTTTCTAGAGCTCTCTGCTGTAGGCTATATTTTAAATTTGGATCTGACAAGCGAGAAACTCTGTGAGGAGAATTTATGTGCCATTCTATATATGATATAATATATAGAATACAATTTATTTTGTATCGCAATTTAGAAATAGCTGGTCTATAACAACAGTACAGAACAAAATAATGATTGTAGTTACCATGTGTAAAAAACATTCTATAGACTATAGCGCTCCTCGGATAGTGCGTAGGGGAGGTGCGCCATTTGTAAAAACGTGCAAATCGCATGCAGTATATATTCGCTAAATAACTACTTTTAAACAAAATATTTTTTCATGCAAAGTGATAATATAATATAGCATTTATTTTCTCTATTTCAAAGTTTATAATGCTGTTAGCTATTTGAAGTTATGTTTTTAAATTATGATGTTAATAAAATGAATTTTAATAGTTAAACTAATGGCCTAGTTTTTTACCATTTTGTTGGGGTGATTGCAGACAGGTGGGGCTCGGAACCCTTTCCTACCTCTAATGTGAGGAATGGCAGAAAAAGTTTGAGAAACACTGGAATACAGTAATGACACAAGGCAGAATCATAAAATTTTAACATGGATATAGCAAGACCATTTCTGATATCATTGGAAGCTGAGTCCAGAAAAGTTCAACGGGATTGATTTGAGCCAGAGTCGGCGCCAGGACAGATCTACTGGAGGGGCATTGGGTCATCAACGGGGGGGCACTGCCATCTCAGAAATATTTTAATGCAGTGGTGACATAGTCCAACACCAGAGTATGTGAGCCAAGTGGAGCATTTGGAAATGCCTCACTGAGCAGTTGTTGCGCTCGGCTCCACCACTCCACACCTTTTTCAACCGCTCCGCTCAAGCCGGCACATCGCTGACATGAAAAATATCGACACTACAAATTAACTCCAATAATTTTTAAGTCATATTACAATATTAACAAAGCCCATCCATTGTGTGACCATGTATGTCGAAATATTGAAACTAAATCGAGTTGAATTGTTATAACGTTGTTTAATTTAACATGACAGTGTGACCCTGTACATGAAAAAAACAAACAGTTAGGCCTACAGAAAACAGTGCAATCTCATTTTAGAAATATACTGTACGCACTATGTATTTTCTATATACATTGTGAAGAAAAAAAATGTGGGCATTTAACGAAAATAGGCTTTAGCCTAAATACAAAAAGAATCAACAAAATGTTTTAACTGCTCATTTTATAACTCCATCTAACCAGTAGATACGCACCTTGTTTCTTTCTGTTCGCATGTGCATGCAGTAATCACTATCGTGCTTGCGAGAGATAGGCCTTTATCTTTTCATATTCTATAAAGAGTCTTTAGTCGTGACCACTATATGGGCATTCTGGGCCGCTCAAACATTTCTCCGTGCTCCGGTAGCCTAAAACTGCGTCCGCTCCGCTCCCACTCCGCACCACTCACATACTTTGTCCAACACAGCAGAAATGTTGATCAAAAACTAAATACATTTTCCTTTATTATTATTCATTGTTATTCCATTAGAAAAATTAATTTTTTATGTTAATTTCCATATCATGCCACCACGTAGCAGATCTAACTTTACTCCACTTAATTTAGGAACGCACCGCGGGCAGGAGAGAGACAAAGAAAGTTGCAAAGTCTAGCTGGCTTGTCATGTGTATCTCCTATTTAAAACATTTAAAAGGAAATCATGAATGCAACAAAGACGAGGTTATAGGAGTTTGCAGTTATCGGTTCCTTCTACTGACCATATTTAAACTCAGATTGGTGAGAGGGCTCATTAACATAGTCAATGTGATTTGGAACATAGACAAGAATAAAAAGACTAGTCTCCTACTTTGCCTTTGTAGAATGGAATTGTTGAGTCTTCAATAATAAATTTTCCAAGCATTTACATTAAACATGATATACGGAGTTTACTGGAACGCATTCCATTCCGATAGCCAGTTGAGGAGGAATTACTGAATCACAGTACTTACGTAGAAATATAACTAACTGCCTATGAGGACGGACACACTGTTAGTTCTATTCATTTCGATTCCAACCAACAACTTGAAATGGATTCTGTGTGCTACAGCTCAACATTATGTTTAGAAATCAAATGTACAGTAACAAGTTTACTCAGTGACCAATGAGCATAGTAACCTGCTATGCATGCACAACAAAACTATGCATTCTCCCCGTTAAGTTCATTTATTTAAGTTACAGTTTGCACATTTAATATTCAAATAATAACTAAAAGGGATATTTTTTTGCCACGCCATGGCCTGTGGTAGGAGGGGCATCAATGACCGCTGGGGGGGCACGGCCCTCGAATGCCCCACCGTAGCGCTGACGCTGATTTGAGTATTCTGGTGCTTCCAGGTGCATTTGTAAACGTTGCGGTCCTAAAATTGTCATTTTCTATATAACAAGATGGATTTTACCTGGGAAAACTATGCTCTATGTCATTACTGGGACTCTTTGATGACGAACAGTAAAGATTTTCAACTGTAAGTACTATATCTTTTAGGATAATATATTTTTTCATCAATGTGGTTGGCTATATTGCTAAGTAACTACTAGCAGATTGCTGTGTTTTGATGGCACGTACGTCACATTATCACTCATAACGTGTTTAATTTTGTAGCTATCATAAAACCGAGATATTCATTAGAATACCAAGATCTAAGGAGATATGAGACGTGTATAGTTTCTAAAAATTGAAGTTGTAAACAGTGTTTATATTTGACTGTATTTTCACATGAGGTGATATAAGGAACGGCTTTGTTTAAAAGACGCATAGCTCACATTATCACTCATAACATTTTTTTTATTTTTAGCTATCATAAATGCGAGATATTCATTAGAATTCCAAGATCTTAAAGGAGAATTCCGGGCAATTTCAATACGTACCTATGTTGTTTGCATTTCTGAAGTGCTGTCAGTAGCGTTAATAACTCAAACCATCTGTATTGCCAAAATCGTGTTTACCTTTTGCTACTAGTATACAACCATTACGCATTTACGGGACAAGTTAAAAAACAGGCTTTGAGCCTATAAACATATTTGAAATGTCGTTACTAGTCCAAATCCATTTGCAGTGATTCCTTATAGTGAACACAGCGAATTTGAACAAATCAGGCCGTGTTCATACCTCTGTTTATTTGCTATTTTCCATTGAAGTCCACACTAGTCGATTGTCAAAGTCATACAATGCATTATTCCAAAATGTATTTTTTCCGCAAAAAAATCTGCGGTGGTTATCTCAATATAATGTAGCAAGTCGGCCAGGTGATCTGACACCCCTTCTTTGGCAGCTCACAGACTGAGTCTACACTGTTGCTTAGTTACCTATGCTCATGCATGATAACTCTTGAACTGCTGGGAGCTGTGAAGGCAAGTGTCAGGTTACAGCCGATCAATGTTGTGAAAGTAGTTTATGGACCACGGCAAATGTTTTTTTGTGGAAAAAATACATTTTGGATTATTGTATTGCATGACATCATGCATATTCTCAATGAGAGGGAGTTGAGGGAGTATGTGAAGCATACAGTGACCGAGTTTATGGAATAATAATCTATGTAATCTTGTCGACACAAGAGTGCTGAAAGTATCTATTTATAATTGTCCTAATTTTCATGATGATCATTTAAAGTTTTTGCATTATATTGGCAGTTTAGTCCAGTCAAGTCAAGTTTATTTATATAGCACATTTCATATAACAAACATAGACTCAATGTGCTTCAATAATAGCAAGCAAGAAAAGCATACAATAAAAACATACAACATAATAAATTATTATGTGTACACATATATTCACACATACACATATATATATATATATATATACACACAAACACACACACACAACAGCACCCACTCCCGTATCTCAAACACTCTGCCCTAGCCTAGCTGAAAGCTTGTGAAAAAAGATGTGTTTTTAATTTGGTTTTAAAAGAAGAGACTGTTGTGGCAAACCTGAGTTCACCTGGCAAAGCATTCCAGAGTGTAGGACCATAGTGACTGAAAGCACCGTAAGCTGATCTAGAGTTGATTCTAGGCACTGTGAGAAGACCTTTACCAGATGATCTAAGGGATCTAATCGGTGTGTATTCTGTTAGCATGTCAACAACATAGGAGGGAGCAAAGCCATTCACAGCCTTAAAAACAAGAAGAAGTATTTTAAAATCAATTCTCTGTTTTACTGGAAGCCAGTAAAGTGAAGTTAAAACAGGAGTGATGTGCTCAAACCTTTTTGTTTTAGTCAAGACTCTGGCTACAGCATTCTGAATAAGCTGGAGTTTATTTAACACCTGCTTTGTCAGTCCAGCAAAAAGTGCATTACAGTAATCAAGTCTACTGGAAACAAAAGCTTGAAGCAGCTTTTCAGAGTCTGATTGTGACATGAAGCATCTAATTTAAATATATTTCTAAGATGATAAAAAGCAGTCTTGGAGATACTGGATATGTGCTTCTGGAAATTAAGATCAGCATCTAAAATCACACCCAAGTTTTTGGCATGCTCACAAGGTTTAACCGACAAGGGAGATAATAAGGATTGCATCTTTTGACGCACAGCATTGGGACCTACTAAATGAATCTCTGTTTTGTCTTCATTAAGTTGTAAAAAGTTTTCAGCCATCCAATACTTGATATCACCAATACACTTGATAAGGTCATCCACTGGGTTAAGGCAGTTGACAGATACTGATATGTATAACTGTGTGTCATCAGCATACGAGTGGTAAGAAATGTTGTATTGCTGAATGATGGTTTCAAGTGGAAGCAAATACAAGTTAAACAGCAGTGGACCAAGAATTGACCCTTGTGGGACTCCATGAGGAATGTCAAATACATCAGATTCATGGTTACCAATATTTACAGAAAATGTTCTCCCAGTTAGATAGGATGAAAGCCACTCCAGAGCTGTGCCTTTCAGGCCTAAACAGTGTTCAAGACGTTGACGAAGAATTTTATGGTCGACAGTATCGAACGCTGCACTGAGGTCAAGAAGCACCAGAATAGAGACTTTATGGTTACCCAAATTAATTTTAAGGTCATTCCCAACTCTAACCAGGGCAGTCTCAGTGCTGTGGTTTACTCTAAAACCATACTGGAAGACATCAAACAAATTGTTATGTGACAAATACATATGCAATTGTTGGTAGGCAATCTTTTTAGGAACTTTCCCCAGAAAAGGAAGGTTTGGAATTGGTGTATAGTTGTTTAAAACAAATTGATCGAGATTAAACTTTTTCAGCAGTGGTGTAACAACCGCATGTTTGAGACATGTGGGGAAGACTCCAGAGAGCAGGGAGGCATTAACAATCTCAAGGACGTCATCAACCAAACAGCTGAAAACATTTTTAAACAACTTAGTAGGCATCAGGTCAAGAGCACATGTTGCAGAACTCAGCTGCTGCACCACTTCTTGAAGTTTACTATGTTCTATAAGGGTGAAGTTGGAGAGAGTGCTAACAACATGGAACCGAGTGGAAGAGGAGGAAAGGTCACAACCACCAGCAGAGGAAGACACATTATTATTCCTAATATTTGAAATTTTCAATTTGAAGAAAGATGCAAATTCAGAGGTCTGAAATTTAGCAGGTATTGGTCTGTGAGGATTGACCAGCTTATCAATAGTGCTAAATAGAAATTTTGAATTATTTACATTTTCATTAATCAGTTGAGAAAAGTACTGCTGTCTGGATGTTTTCATTTCTTTGTTATATTTATAGAGCAGGTCCTTATAGATTTTATAATCTCCCTGCAATTTAGTATTGCGCCACCTACGCTCAGATTTGCGACAGGATCTTTTTAGTGCCCTCACACTTTTCACTTTTCTCCAAGGTGCTTTGGTTTTACCAGAAATAAACTTGGTTTTTATAGGTGCAATGTCATCCATAATATGTGTCACAGAAAAATTAAATTGTTGACCAGGTTGTCACACAGAGACGGAGAAGACAAATTAAAATCAGAGAACAGACTACAATCAGAAAAAAACAGAATGTGATCCAGTACACCTAGCAGAGCTAGTATATCTTTCAATAACCCTGTTAGATGTGTCTGCACAGATGAAGCGCCTTTTGACCGATTTTGAACCAGGTACACAGTTGGTCATCATGGCAACATTGAAAAAAATACAAAAGTGATCAGAAATGCCAACATCTAGGGTGCACTTTGGGGCAGCCCTAAATCACATTAAATACGTTCTGAGGGAACTATTTTGTAAAACCGAAATATGTCAAAAATGAACGTATGAGAGGGTCAATTACGTTTGTAGGGAACTAAATTGAACACTCGAACAACGTTCAATATGAACATATGAAGATCATGACGTAGCATGTAAAAAGCATAGTTTTTTCTAGGGTGGAGGTCGGGGATGGTGGACGGGCGTATAAATCCGCAACTTGCATGACAGTGTTCGCGAGTTCAAATCCAGACCGGCACTTAGTGTGTGTTTTGTTGTACATTGCTTGCGTCATGCAGACAGGCGATTGTCGGTTTTTGTAATGTTAACCCTAACCTTAATTCTAACCTTAACCTCAGTAACGTCATATCTAACCTTAACCGTTAGTAACCTCATGCCTAACCTTAACCGTTACTATCCTCCTACCTAACCTTAACTGTGAATGTTGCAATATAATTTCGAACGCTATGGAATGTTCTCGCATAAATCTGCTAAACGAAATGTACCGGAGCAAGGTAATTGAAGTACAAATATAGCCTAATAACAAAACGTGCAGTTCAAAAAACACCCTAATAATGTTGGCATATAACGTAATTTAGGTTTTCAAAATAGTTTCCTGAGAATGTAATTTGGGAGAAATTCTGAGATTTACGGTTGCTTTGGGGTTATATCAAGGCCTTTAGAAATAACCAGGTCAAGAGTGTGTCCCTGATTGTGAGTATGACCGACAATGTGTTGTATGGACTCAAAGGTTTCTAGCATGTCAGTAAACTGGTTAGCAAAGTGGTCAGAGGTGTTATCAATATGAATATTAAAATCACCAGAGATAAGGAATGAGTCATACTCAACAGTAATTTTTGATAAAAGCTCACCACATTCTAATTTAAAGCCCTTTTTTTTGCCTTGGAGGGCGGTAAACTGTGAGCACTAGCCAGGGATGAACAGATCTCATTACTAGAGCTAAATACTCAAAAGTAGAGTATAAACCAAAGGAGATGTTTTTACATAATAAAATGTTTGTAAAAATAGCTGCAACACCACCACCCTTCTTGTTGGGCCTGGAACAATGTGAGAATGAGAAATTAGATGGTGAAGCTTAAATCAGTTCTTTGTTACCAGTTTCATCAAGCCAAGTCTCAGTAAGAAGAATATAATCAAGTTCATGAGATTGTATAATATCATTGACAAAGTTTTGCTATTGAGGGATCTGACATTGAGGAGTGCCATCTGTAAGGTGCCAGCAGCCTAATCAGCTAAGGCAGAATCAGGCCTAGAATGGCTAGAGTTATCCACTAACTGTATTCCAGAGTTAGGACTTTCATTATAAAATAATTTTAACCTACCATTATGCTGGATGTGTAATATGTGTAAGTTTTATTGTCAGTGATTTTGGTCATTTGGGGCAGACATTGGCACATACTGTACAATTTTTCACTTGACAGCGCCACTTTTACAACCAGTGGCAAAAAGTGTTAAATTGTCAAACTCAGAATCATAGCAAATTTAATGCAATGCAACGTAAGGAAATTACTTTTTCAACATGTATTACAACGTGAAACATGCATTTCAAGATAAAAGCACAAGAGTCTGTCTGGTATAATAACAAACACAAAATGAGAGATCGTTTTGCAATAACAAAGGTCGGAGAATGTCTGTCTTTACTTACTAAACCGGCAAAGTCTTGCCATGTCATACAAAGACGAGAGGACTGCACATGGGTAAGTTATTTACAGTATTTTCAGACACCCTCAGACACAATGTTCCCTTCACTGTACAGCTCATTATGTGTCCCAGGCTGCACAAGAAGACGAACAGCCTCTCAGGAAATGTTGTCGCGATCTGTGTAGCCTGCCTTTCTCATCCCGTTTCATCTCCTTCTCTGCCTTTGTCCTTTAAGTTTATAGTATGGGAAATGGTACAGTATGATATATTAAAATTGGACACTGCAGGTCTACATGGTCAATGTAAAATGCAGCATTGCTGAAAATGTATTTGTTTAGCAAGGATGATTTTGCCTTGGTTTTTGTTATAGTGACACAAATACATTGACAAGAGGAAGAGACTGTGATCAAAGATTGGAGTTTTGTCCAGTCAGAATACTCTGTGAACTGAGAATGTAGTGAGTATTTAATCAGAATATGTAACATGGATAGCCTGTATTACAACTACCTCAGTTCACAAAATAAAGTAATTCTTTACAAAAACATAGGTCAATAGTTGTCATGGACAGTTTCCGGATCATCTGTCAGTTTGATAACAGCTGAAGACTGAGTGGAGGAAATGGAAGTGGTGGAGGATCCATTATTTACTGGAGCGATGTTTATTGAGTTGGTCACCCTTAGTGTATGCTCTTTTTTGCCTCATGAGCTGCCAACAGGAAATTTGAAAAGTGTTATTGTTTCATCTGTATTCGTACCGAAGCTGAACTTGTCATTGTGTTTACAGGCCCTCTTCTCAGAATCCTTGATGTTTGCATCAATTCCATTGCATTATTCCTTCATTTTGACAATTAAATCAATTTCACTTATAATTAAAATATTTAACTAAAGACAAATTCATTTATAAATATTTATCTTTTCCCATTTTATTATTTTGAATTCTTGTTATTTTATACAGTAGTTTATTCTGATTCTTGTTTTTGCTGTAGGTTTGCTTAGATATCTAGCTAGCTTTTAAAGGGGCACACCATAATACAGGGTGCTGGGATCATTTCCCTCAAATTTCTTGGCTAGAGGGAGCACCACATTCTATTACATAACCACATGAAACAGAAGGACAACCTACATTGGATAATCAATATAGTCATGGTTTTGTTTGCATAAATGTGTCCCTGTTATACCGAAAGCACTTATAAGCCTTAACAATTGTCTCAAAGTTGTCCTTTGGGCTGGGTGGTATACTTTTAAAAACTATGTACCGGTATTATTTCATTTACTAATTTGAATTTATGGTAACACTTTACAATAAGGCTCCCTAATAAATGGTTTATAATTAGTTTATGAATTATGTTGTAAACCATTTATAAATCATTAACGAGATGTTATAACTCATTAAATTAAAACGGCAACTGTCCCCTGATGCTTGGCAAATAGTGAGCCCACATGTTTCTGTACTGCTACGCTTCAGATGGGATACTTACCGTAGTTGGTCTTCTCCATCAGCCAGGATCATTGGTATCAATTCACTGGGTTGATTCATTTAGATGTTTCCTGACATCTAATTTTTTATGTCCATATATTTTATAGTTTATTCATCGCCCTTCCACCATCCCCAACCTACCAACCTGCAAAATCTACGCTATTTACACTCTGCTACGTCATGCTGCGAGTCCGTGAAACTGCCACGGATTTAGAAGTTAAGGATCCGTGGAAGTTCCACGGAATATTCAGCCATTCCGTTAAACTGCCACAGAGTTTGAAGTTAAGTATCCGTGGTAGTATCACGGATTTCTGAGAGATCACGTTGGTGTTAGGAATGCCATGGCTAGCCTCTCATGACCCCTCCATTTCATGATCTCATAGGGAGTTACAGGGGTGGTCACGTGTGAGTCTGGGGAGGTGTTTTTCAGTTTTTCTTAGTGCCACCATGGTGGAAAGTCCAGTGCTCCGCAGTACACATCCCAATTGAGTATTCGGACTGGTGCATGTCTTCTCCAAAAGCAAGGCATCTAAATGAAGACCCCATCGGTCATGAAACTGTGCTATTGATCTTCTACCAGGTTTTGTACTGCCCAGGAGTCATGTGTACCCTTTGTCGTATGTGGGGATTGGGGCTATGGAGGCCTATGTCTCGGAGGCATTACGCCAGGTGTACATACACCCTTCCTCTTCACCTGCATCTTCAAGTTTTTTTTGTGAAGAACAAAGACGGGTTTGCACCCTTGCATATATTATTGGGCATTCAATAACAAGCATGCAGTTTACTTATCCGCTGCCTCTTTTTTCCACCTTGGTGGAATCTATGCATTTTGTCCCGGGTATGGAAGGTGTTCATGGAACGGCTGGGGATCGTGGTCAGTTTGACCACTGGACACCATCCTGAGAGTAACAGGCAGGTGGAAGAGGTAAATCAAGCAGGGGTGTGATTCTTCCGGATAAGTCCAGGATAAGTTTCGACCTGAAAATTAGGCTCTCGTAAATCATGCAAATTTATTATTTTTCTGGGGGGGTGTACAAGGCACGGGTCAGGGGTGTGATGTCACAGCTCTAAATGATCGCTCACTGCTGTCAATGTTTTTTTGTGCCTCTGATTCTTGTCTTCATGCCACTCCGCAAGTAGTCCATTCAGTTGTCACAATGGAACTTAAGCAGAGCTCAACTAAGGAGCATATACAATCATTGCGGAAGGTTATTTGATGTGTTCTATATCTTAGCTGAAGCTGACAACGGGACAAAATAAATGTAAAGAGAGACAGTGGAGTTCCTATTTTCATTTTAACAAGTATAATATATTCTAAAGTGATGTATGTGACACCAAGACTAGGGCCCTATGTTAAAATACTCACAAACATAATCAGTCAGAGACTGTTGAATCCTGCTAAAATAGCATATAGGGCCCTATGTTTTGCGTGATGCAGAGAACGAGGACGGAACCGCAGAATCCAGATATTAATGTGGAATTCAGACATGAATGTGGAATTCAGCAAAATACATATATAATACATATTTTCTATAATCTGAATATAGTCCTGTAATATTAACTACTCATTGGGTTTCTGATAATAAAAAAGAAAACAAATATGGAAGTTAATTTGTGCGTTATATATATAGGGTATATATGTAGTGTGTGTTTCTCTACCAAACTTGGCCAGCATGCACTCCATCACATCGTTCAAACATTGTAATGTACTTGATAGCTGACAGCTATAAACATCGGTATTAAATCCATTCTAAATTTTCCAATCAGACAACGCTTGTTTTTTTCTGTTCAATCACTTATCCAAATGTATATATTTTGGTGTAGGCTACTATGTTCATTCGCCTGAAGTAATTCTCTGATGGTCTGGCAAATCAGGCAGATCTCTCACTCAGGGAGAGTAGGGTCGAACGAGCGGGACTGCTTCTGAATGTTATAGCATTGTCCACACGATTGCGCTTGATACAACTTTGTAATATAATATTTATAAATGCATATGTTTGTCGTTGTTCCACTTTTCTTTGAAAATACTTTTTTAGTTTTTATTTTGAATAGATTCTTCAACAAGATGAAGAATGAATGCGTTATTAACATGACAAATACCTATGCACATTTCGTGAAATAGCCTGCTTCTGCCTGTCTAGAAATAATTATTTCGATCATATGGAAATTAAATGTAGCTGATCTGGCAATGCAAGTTTAAACTGTACAGCAGTATTCTCTATATTTTAGGTTTGGGTGTGGGCTTCTAAATGCAACTTTTGTCCAAATAGTTGTTTAATTTCTGGGGGGGGGGGAAGTTGTTGAGCAAACCACTTTTGCCTAAGTAGTGTTTCCCAACCATGGGTACTAGTTTATATGGAAGTTTGAGATTAAAAAGTAGAATCACAAAATATTAAATGGAAATCCCGGTATTTAGGGAAAACAAAACAGAATTGGCCAAAAAATAAATCTGACTTTATAGGGCCCTACAAGACGTGAAGTGGGGGGAGGGGGTGTGCTGTCGCCGCGTCATGGTAGGTGTGCCATATACTTTCCAGCTTTTTTGTCCTTTGCCAATCACACCTATGTTCAAGAGGTGGCTAGGTTCCTTAGGTGTTATTGCCTGGACTGGCCTGGAGAGTGGGCGGGTACTGTAACATCTCTCAATCCACGGACTGGAAGCCCCACTCCTGGCACCTGTCAGCTCCAATGCTCAACGTCTCTGCTCTTGTGAGCAGACTGTATCTTTAACTAACTACCATTTCCCACCTCCTTGGTAATCAATATAAATAGATTAATAACAGTGGAAAAAACAAATAGTTCTATAGTTCTGTAATGTTTATATATATATTTCTATTTTGAAATGATTTGCCAAAACCATATACATTATTTTCCCCACAACTCCCCAAATTATGGTTTCACACAGCTCCCAATTCTACATTATTTACAGTTGTAATGATAAACTCCAAGGGTAAGAAAAATAACAATGTTTATTAATAAACAGGTATATATATAACCAAGCAGGGAATCAGGCCAGAATATCAAACTCCAAATGGAGGCGAAGGAACAGAGGGAAATCCAGGGCAGAAATATCCACAAACAATGCAAAGGTCAAACACCGGAATAACAATATAGAAAATGGAATGTTCTATAATAGGTTACCCTGTGTGTTTGGTGTCTATTAGAAGCTATAGATCATGTGGAAATTATAAAAGCAAGACCAGTTATTCTGAGATCGTTGGAAAATGATTTATGTAATTAAGAAGGATTGTTCACTGGGAAATGTATGGTAAAATGCTTTTAGGTAGAGAGGTGACTTAATTAAATAAGATTATGTAGGAATGCAGGCAACTGGGTAACAATTGAATGTTGAATATAAGTGTCCTTTTGAAGCCAAGGTTCCCGCTGGTTGTGGCCAAATGGCAAACATTGGCTGTGTTTGTCTATTGTTCTTGGTTCAGCTATAGGCAATACTGTAGCCAGCATGTTTAGGGCTTCAAAGAAAACGCATTTACATGAGACCCAGACTAACTGTCGCCTTAAACCTGTTGAATGTATATTGTATCCAAGGGCAACTATTGGTTAGATTGAATAATGCCATCTATTAGGCCAGTAGGTCATCAGTATTATTTTCTGTCATGACGTCATTACTGATATAACCAAAGAGAGAAATGATGATCGGGAGTTCTTCCTGCAGGAACGACCGGCATTATTGTTGATTCAAACAATAAAGTATTTTGCTCTATTTACACATTCTCCGGACTCTGGCTAAATTAATTAGTTGATGAACACATCGATTAATACACGACAATAGCTAGCTGCATTGACCCTGCCCTTGATAAAACATAGTGGACCAACACCAGCAGCTGACATGGCACCCCAGACCATCACTGACTGTGGGTACTTGACACTGGACTTCAGGCATTTTGGCATTTCCTTCTCCCCAGTCTTCCTCCAGACTCTGGCACCTTGATTTCCAAATGACATGCAAAATTTGTTGTTGTTTTGTTGTGCTGCTTCTCTGTAGCCCAGGTCAGGCGCTTCTG
>JACXGM010005091.1:5660-36097 GCA_016801145.1 Umbra pygmaea
ATGTAATGAAAGAGACTGGAGGTGGGTTAGAGTAATGTAATAAAAGAGACTGGAGTTGGGTTAGAGCAATGTAATAAAAGAGACTGGAGGTGGGTTAGGGTAATGTGATGAAAGAAACTGGAGGTGGGTTAGGTTAATGTAACGAAAGAAACTGGAGGTGGGTAAGGGTAATGTAATGAAAGAGACTGGGGTGGGTTAGGGTAATGTAATGAAAGAGACTGGGGGTGGGTTAGGGTAATGTAATGAAAGAGACAGGGGTGGGTTAGGGTAATTTAATGAAAGAGACGGTGGGTGAATTTTGGTAACGTAATGAAAGAGACTGGAGATGGGTTAGGGTAATGTAATGAAGTAGACTGGAGGTGGGTTAGGGTAATGTAATGAAAGAGACAGGAGGTGGCTTAGAGTAATATAATAAAAGAGACTGGAGGTGGGTTAGGATAATGTAATAAAAGAGACTGGAGGTGGGTTATGATAATGTAATGAAAGAGACTGGAGGTGGGTTAGGATAATGTAATGAAAGAGACTGGATGTGGGTTAGAGTAATGTAATAAAAGAGACTGGAGTTGGGTTAGAGCAATGTAATAAAAGAGACTGGAGGTGGGTTAGGGTAATGTGATGAAAGAAACTGGAGGTGGGTTAGGTTAATGTAACGAAAGAAACTGGAGGTGGGTAAGGGTAATGTAATGAAAGAGACTGGGGTGGGTTAGAGTAATGTAATGAAAGAGACTGGGGGTGGGTTAGGATAATGTAATGAAAGAGACAGGGGGTGGGTTAGGGTAATGTAATGAAAGAGACTGGGGGTGAATTAGGGTAATGTAATGAAAGAGGGCCTGAGATCAAGGTATAAAGGTGAAAAGTTAAAGGGGGTATGAACTTAATGTGCTACTGTGCTCCCATTCCTGTTCTGCTGTGCTTTCAGCTTTATGTTTTGAGGACTTTTGTATCAAACTTCTTGTCCTGGATGCTTCAGCTGTGTTCTGAGTTGTGAACCTGCAGACTGCAGTACTTCAGTGAACTACATACTCTTAGCATGCCCAGTCACGCTTTACTGACAAAGACAAACCACCCTTAGGTGGAGGGAGGGAGAGAGCAGCTGTGCAGCTGCAAACTAGTGCTCACAAACTGCTGCTGTATCCAAACCACCTGAGAAAACAATGGCCCACTCCTGTCTTCTCCTTTCTCTCTTCTGCTCTCCCAGAAAGCTCTGTCTCATCCCATCTCTCTGGATCTCAACAGTACACATACGGCTTTGTCTCTAAGCTCTTTCAGATACGTACTAAAGAACAAAATGAAACAATGAGAGGCTATTTATTTTTTGTCTTCAAAAATATTGAAAACCTCAACTTTAAAAATAACTTCCTCTGACTGGTTTGTGAACATTGATCTCTAAGTCTTCCACACCCCAGTCACCCCCAAGCTTAATTTTCTCAAACACTCAGCTCTTTAGGTCCTGCTTTAGGAGAGGGGGCTACTTCCTGTAACTACAGTAATGATTTCCTGTCTAATTTATAAAGCACTATTGACTTTTCCTTCTTTATGTGCCTCTCTTCACTTCCTTCAGAACCAACGTTTCCAATGGAAGTGAGAAATTCTCGCAGAACATGTGCGTATATGCGTGTACCTCTCCACAATTCGTTCCAAGGTAAGGTTCCTAAGGCAGTCTGCCAGTCCCCTCTCCCCTAGCTCCACGTCTTTGTGACAGGATGGACAGGGGAACAGCATGGGTGAAGGTGCCATGTCCTTACGACGACGTGTGGGGTATGTCCCATAACCTGAGGGGGGTTAAGGCAGGGGAATATGTTATAGTTCCATCCCAGTTTGATAGGAGCATATACTGTATGTCCTATCACCTGACTGCCTCAGGAATAGGAATAGCTGCCTAAGTACGTAATGGCCATCCTAATAAAACACAAAAATACATGCTGACACAGACAGAAACCCACTCTTAAAATACCTGCTACGAACCAAACACACTTGTTGTTCACACACTACACAAGCTCTCTCAACATTTCTCTGTAATATTTACTGTGTCTAGAATGAGATTTGGGCCTATTTGATGGGCGCTCAAACAAATTTAGATGCTGATCTGTCAATGATGTGATTCAGATCACAGCGGGACACAACAACACACACACAAACCTGCTCTGAGGACACGGTCCAGGCGATCGGTGGGCTTGGGTGGGGGTCTGCGTGCCCCGCGAGGGGAGCGTGTATTGGGGGAGGCGGCTGGCGAGTTGGGCTCTGGGGGGAGGTCTGGTGGTGGGTAGCCCCTTTGGACCAGCACCTCTGCCGCACACAACAGACACACACTGTGCTGGCAGGGCAAGATGATGGGCTGCTTCACCATCTCACTGCACACTGGACAATGCAGCTCCCGCTCCATGCTCTTCATATTAGTCTGGAGGGCGAGACGGGAAAACAGGAGTCAGAAGAATAACGGAAGAATGAGAGTGAGAGAGAGAGAGTGAGAGACAGAGAGACAGAGACAGAGAGACAGAGAGACAGAGAGACAGAGACAGAGACAGAGACAGAGAGCCATACATTATACAGTAGTACTGTTTCTTGTAAGGAAATGTGTGTGACTTTTAGTGTGATTAAAAACCATGCACTGAGATTAACTTCATATTTTGTTTGATATCATCTACAGTCAAGATAATTCTGCCAATTAACAAATAAATATGTTCACATACCTTAACTTCATCCATTTATTTTTAGATAGCTATGGACGCATTCCAGCTTGTTCTGGCCAGATGGCTTATTGTGCATCTCTGGCTCTATTATTGTAAAAATAAATGTGATTTCCAACTACAAAGTATGCTATGCTATTACTGACATTCTGTTGGGATTCATGAAAGTGCAGACCTAGGCTACTTCCCCATCCGTAGGCCTACTAGACATAATGATTTGATTCAACATAAGCCAAGGCTACAGGCTACCAGGAAAATAGCCTTCCCATCGATTATGCTTCAATATAATTTAGACTATTTCTCCTCTCCTCTATCAATCCTTTGGTCATTACCGTGCAAGCTCTATGTATTCAGAAGAGCCGTGTCAGCGGGTCCTTTAAAATTTCTTTGCAGGTTTTTCTGTCCCTCTGTTTCGCGCGCACCCCCGCGTGCCCGCGCTCCCTGCATCCCGTTTCTATGGCGACGCTCATCCTCCGTTTCTAGTTCAACATGTCGCGAGACGGAAAATAATAGTCATACCCCTTGTTTTGTCTGCATGCGGGATCAGCATTTGACCGACATAGACAACAAACATTGGTTAAATTGCTTTGACATTCTAACCAGTTTAATAGCCGATTCTGTCAATATGCAGGCAGGTATTGGGCAAAATATTAGATCTTTGTCAAATACCACCCGGTCATGATTTTTGGTATTCTTTCATTTCTGATTTCATTACAATCTGTTTAATAATAACAACAGCAACAAAATGTAACATTATTGCCTTAGAACTATGTAAAAATGTTGCTGAATTGGTAATGCTGACATGGTGATACCAAAATGTGCAGGCCTCACTTGTTTGTAGCCTAGGCTACATGTGAAAACAGTTCGGCTTGGGACAAAAATTATATTAATAACCCGGTAAATAGGAGAATGAACGATTGCATTTTATCTTTTATAACCACAACAATTGACTATAGGTTGGGCTAAGCACAATATTTGCTATGACTGATGGTTAAATTAATAAAAACAAAATATGATTCTAATACCAATATCAAAATATCACGTTTATAGTAAAAAAGAAGATGAATCATCATTACTATACTTACACTTATTTGAACTAGTGCGTCCATCATAGATGTAAATGCCTGTAATTCTGCTTCAGCCATCCTTTTTATACCAACGCCCGCTGTACAGCTAGTTGATGCGAATGCCTGTTCTTCCAATTTAACACTCGTTGCATAGGCCCGGTAAGATTCACATCTGTCCTATGATGATTAAAGACAACTATTAAAACGTTGGCCAATCGACCATACCTTTATAGTCTGTCAGACAGAATTTACATTTGGTCCGTTGCGAGAGCTGATAAGGGTATATTTGCTCCGTTGCGAGCTCTGAAAATGTGATATTTCATGAACAGAGACGGGGTTCGCGCATGCGTGTGCATTTTTTGCTGAGGGAAACAGGTTAAAATGTTCTCTCTCTCTCACTAATTTCAAGTAAATGACGTTATTGGCATACTGTAGGAAACATTTGTTTAGGAAATTAGAAAGCTGGAGCAAATAAACACTTTGTTTTATATTGATATTTTACATAAAATATTATTGATTTTTTTCAAAACGTAAAACTTTTAATATACAACTGCATATCAAATACGTCTGGTGAATTGAAAGCACATAATTTGATGCATAAATTCCATGACCTAAATACATTGCTCATTTACATCTTTCTTCTTGCCGGTAGATGGAGACGTAGGATAGTGGGTTCAAAATAAGGCGTGTCACACAGATTAATATCTATGGTTTCACATCCTCAACCCGTTTCCGTTTTAAACGTGAACAGAGCCTAGATTAAGTTGTTGTAGCAACGAGACAAGCCAAGTCAAGCCATGCTTGCGGCTGTTGTCTAGTGTGATTTTGGCTCCAAATACGGAGTAACAAATTGAACAATTTACTTCATTCCTTGAAGCTATTTTATAGGAGTACAAGTAAGGTGAGTCTGCGACAATTTCACCTTTCGTTGGCGTTGCGTTTACTGTAACAATGTAATTCATTTGTATCGTCGTTGCAAATTAATACAATATTTATATTGCACTCTTCAGGTCAGCACATTTGATGTTCCCAATAGTGGATATACAAACGTTAATTAGCTAACCTACCATAGTTTTAACTGTCTTCTAAATAGGTACCTACATAAAGACCGTTATAGAAGCAATGTCAGCAGTCAGCAACCTGGTTCCTGCTCGATTCTTGACGCTCATTGCTCATCTAGTCATCGTCATCACCATCTTCTGGTCACGGGTATGGTTACGAATTCTAGGTTTGGGGTTGTTTGCAATGTGTCTGGCATTAAGAAGTCAACATTTGTTGTTTGACATTCTTCTCATCGTCTGATTTTTTTATTGTAGTTAACTGTGGGCCAGTAAAGGTAACCTGGTCGGGGTACTTGGTTAGAAAGTCAAAACCACCCAGAACGCATTATGACAATATAATTAAACCATCGCTTTGTCTGATTAACCCGCTTGGTGCTTTTTAACTACGGGTCTCATATATCGAGACTTAACAGTCATTGGTCCACAGGAGAACAATGTTGAAGCCTGCCTGCCTTTGGATTTTACACAGCAGCAATATGACAATGAGGACACCAAGTAAGCCGGTCTCACCTCACTACCGACCACATACTGTCAATCATAACATAATCACTAAAGGTTTTAAAAAATCAAGTCAAATCTTTACCAGTTTCTTTCTCCTCTAGGTTGGTGGTAGCATTGTCAGTCACTCTGGGTCTGTTTGCTATAGAGCTGGCTGGCTTCTTCTCTGGTGTGTCCATGTTCAACTGCAGCCAGGGTCTCCTTTGTATCCTTTAATGTACTTGTTGTCATCGCTCTTCCACAGAATCCTTTACAATACCACAGTGTGCACATTGCTTAGTACATGACAACCCCATCATGAAAGCTTTTAGTATGCCATAATGTACATATTGCGTAACACACAATGGCCTGTCTTTGCCTTTGAAATACTATTTATGTAGCTACAGTGTGGTTTTTATTTTTTAAACCCAGGACTAATTTTGCTCAGAGTGACATCAACATGTGGGCAAACCGGGTTCTAGTTGTGTAGATTAGAATCTGGAGTTTTAGCGCTGGGCTAGAACAAACACCTTCAGAGCAGTGAGTGTTACTCTGGGAATAATGAAGAACTTCGAATCAGTGAAATATGGTTGAGGAGGCACTCTATTGGTTTGGTTAAGTTCCCTGACCCAGGATTTCTTTCATCCACACACTAGCAACTGCAGCCCATGCCTCTGCGTCTGTAGCTCTGCTCTTCTTTCTGTTTGAACAATGGGCATGTGAAATCTACTGGTGGATCCTTGCTTTCTGCAGGTTAGTGTTTGATAGTGAGTGTAAGTGTGTGTGATAGTGAGGTGCGAGTGCAATTCTTAGAGCTTGTTTTCCCTGACCAAAGTCTCCTCCAGCATTGGCTGCCCACTGCAGTGCGTCTGTGTCCCTGTCCTTCTTTGTTTTTCAGAAGTGGGAGTGCTGGACCTACTGGGTTATTTTTACCCTCTGCAGGTGTGTGTGGCTGCTGGTTTTCTGTGTGTCTGTGTCCTGGAGTTGTCGTACTGTAACTTTGCCTTGTGCAGATTGATGTTGTGATTTGCTTGTAATGCTCCAAGCCTTTGTCTCTCACAGTGTTCTCCCTGCATTTGTGGAGATCCTTCTCTTCATTGCGGTGTTTGGTCTGAAGAAGAAGCCACTGTAATCCAGAGCAGGTGTTGAAGAATGTCATGAAGATATGGCAGGTGTTAGTGATGGTGTCAATGAAAAAGCATGCATCTCCAATGGATATAGGTGGTAGAGTAATCTGTATATAATCCCCTGTATTTACAAATGCAGAGGACAATTTTAGCTCACTATGTGGACAGTGGATAGTTCTTTATAGCCATATAAAATGTATTAGGACCACTTGGTTTTATCTAGATGTATAATGTTAGTTAAGTTTTATTGCACATACTTATTTGTTATTTTTTAATGCTTACTTTTTAAATGAATTTTAAATGTAATATGATAGCACTATAAAATATGATTCTTATGTTTTGTTGTGTTTTTTTTCTTTTATTAAAATGTTTATTTTCCTACGTCTCTCTTTTCGTACACTTTGTGTAGTTGGTGCGTCCTCTTGACATGCTACAATCTGATTGGCCTTTTACATTCGACGTGTTCCCCTATCAGCGGCTCCGGGTAGAACAAACGAGTATGTTTCTTGTGCTTCCTGTGTTTTGAAAGGATACCGAAAACGTCCGTTTTTACTTTAAATATCTTAACATGGGTAAGCTTTGTGAAGTTAAGCCTGCTGTTTACTTTGATCAATATATGCGTGTTGAATAGAGATTCAGCGATACAAAGGCTATTCAATGAGCGTTAGTAAGGTGTAACTAATAACGTTAGTAAAGTCCAAGGTGTGCATGTAGGCTTGTCATTCATTGCTTGCTAAGTTTAAGTTAGCGTGCTGTCCTTAGCTATATATTGTGCTGACTGTAGTGTTCTGCTGCAAGCACCCACTAAATATGTATTTATATAAACGGTGGGTAGGTTGTGTTTTTGAAATGTATAACGATGCGTTTTTAATGTAGGCAGCTATATTCTATGCTAATTATTATACTCGAAATTTCCACACGGAGTCTTTTCAGAGTTGTACACTGACGTGGCGTAAATATTGTAGCCTGAGCCTGTTATAGCTTTGAGTACAACTAGCTTGGGTGTAGTTAAATATACCTTATAGGCTCGTTACTTAAATTTTCACGCACATATGAAATATAAACATAGCACAATGTTAATTATCGTACAACCATGCATCGTAACCCTAGCAGCGCCCCATGATTTACTCCAGTCCCAGTGTGTAATCTGCATATTCTTCCTTCGACTCCTTCAGCGGTGAATACTGGCACATCCCTGGTTCTGTCCAGTCTCTTCTCAGTGTTGGTGTTTGCCGGGATGCAGATGTTCAGCAAACAGCTAGGCTCAACAGAGTTGCTCACCATTGTAGGAGGATTCCTGGGCTCTGTGTTCTTCATATGCTCCCTCACTGTATCCTCTTTACAACCAACACACGTCTACAACAGCTCACCTGGGGACTCAAAATTAAATCCATCCCTTCAATATTGTTTGCTACACATAGCAGTCTGAGGCTCCTTCAATTGCAGTTGTATAGCTGGCTTTAATGAGGGTGTGTTTTGATCAAGAAAATGTCTAGAAAGTTCTCCAATCTACACTTCTTGTTTGAAAGAGAGATTGTGTGTGTGTGCGCGCCATAGTGTTTTGCCAGAGAAAGGTGTTTGGGTTGCCAGGCAACAACATAGCACCTTTTCCATATCTTTTAAAGATATGCTTCTAGTTTAAAATGTGTCTGACTTGTTATAGTGTGGCAAGTTGGCCTAATGTCTGACTTGATTTAATAAAGGTGAAAGAAAGGTCTGATGGTTGTAATCCTCCAACCACCAACGTATGAGCTTGGTTGTTCTTTCACTGTTAAAGACAATTATCCCAAATTAAACTATAGTTGTCCCCACTGTAACATTCCACCCACGTTGTTGCAAATATCAACTTGCCTGAGTTGAATTATGGGAATATTAATGTAGGTTAAATCTGTAAGACAGTAAATTGAACTCAAATGTATATATTACGTGCCAGATGCATCAGGTGTGCCTTTGAAAGTGAAATGCCTAGTTGCATGCTTTTCCTAACTGTTTAAAATGGCACACAAAGACTGACAGACAGAGGCTAAACTCTGTTAATGTCCTTTGCTTAGTTCCTTGTGTACTCTTGGATGGTAAAATATACACTCAGTAGGTTGCTTAATTCGCATTAAGGTCTGGTTCTGGCCCAATAATGCTACCTCAGGTTTCTTTTCTCCTGGCGTGTGTAGCCTTTTTCTTAACCCTATATCCACACAGGCCTTTAATAACCTGGAAAACTTAATCTTCGGGAAGGGATTCCAGGTTAAGATCTTCCCAGAGAGTAAGTTCATGTTCACACCTACAGAATACATGACCCATACATGAATGAATCTGACAGGTATAGTAGCTTTGACCTCAGCCCTGAATTATATTCTCTCTCCTCCAGTCCTGGTGTGCTTGTGCCTCTCTCTGTTTGCCTCTGGTCTGGTGCACCGAGTTTGTGTCACAACATGGTGCGTATGAACCCGCACACCCCTGACACACACAAGCTCACCTTACACAGTCTGTGACAAACCTAAGCACCAAACACACAAAGCCTGTCAGTAACACTACTATTTTTCGAATCTTAATGTTGAACAGTAATACTGCTATCAGATTGAGTGTTGTTTTAAGCCATGCTGCTGGGGCTGATCGTTTCCTTGTGCTTCCTCTGCAGTCTGATCTTCTCTCTCTTCGCCCTCTACTACATCAACAAGGTGTCCGCTGGTCTATACCAAGCTGCCGTTCCCATGGTAACTCCAGCCAAGCCAACCAGCAAAGGAAAGAGGAAGAACTAGGTTACCCATTTGATTGAACTTTCATCCAATCAGCCTCCATCACTACTACTTACCAGGCAAGGAATACATGGTGGAATACATGACAGCACCCCCTCATTAGCTTTTAACAGACCACACCCACCAGTGTCTAACATCCTTTCTTGGTTCCATTACCACTGATCGCTGAGAACTGGATGGGTCTCAATCAAAGCAATATAAAGCAAAGATCTATTCCATTATTTATATAATGGATCTGCAGTCATCTAGGCCTGGGGTGGAGGAAAGGAAGCTGTTTGAGATGAGGCTCATGTCTTTACATTCCCTACATTATCCCCATGTACTCAGTACTTGTTTCAAACTGGTTCCTTACAAATCTATCATTTTGGTTGTCTTCCATTTTGTTATGGTAGGTTTCATCAGAATGTAATCACACCGTTTTCTGTTCAGTCTTATTTGTAATTAAAGCCCATTGAAATTAATTGTGTGTCTCTAAATTGATCTTTGTTTTACAGAACCTGGTGGAGAGCATGCCAAGACGCATGAAAGACTTATTATTATTATTATTATTATACAATTAATATTATACAATTAATATTATTCCACCAAATATTGATTTCTGAACTCTTCCTAATTCAACACATTAGTACTGTGTTGTTAAAAAATTTATTTGAAATTTTCTTTGCATTTTTCTGACAACACTGCATCTTGTTATTTTTTACCAGTTTTCATTTTCCTCAAATAAATGCTCTGAATGACCATATTTTTATTTAGAATTTGAGATATTTAGTCTGTAGTTTATGGAATAAAACGAAAATATTGCTGAAACACAAACACATACAGTTAGGTCCAAAAATATTTGAGCACTGACACATGTATTTGTTGTTTTGGCTGTTTACCAAAATATATTCAATTTACAGTAAATAAAATAACCTTAAAGCTGCACTATGTAACTTTCTATTCATTTGTCCTGTCGGACCAAATTTTACATATAGATCTAAAAAAAATGTAATATGTTTTTATTCAACACCGGAATAACACATTTCTGAAAATATACATTATTATTTTGTCCATAATATTCATTAGCTGCTATTTAGACATTGTGAAATGTCGATTTTGCTATTCTAATATTGTCTATATTTTGTATTATTTAAGTTGATGTTTTCCTTCTCTGGTTCCAATAGGCTATTTCCTTGTGTTTACTTGTCCTAAAACATTGTTTTTTTGTTGTTTTCAAAAAAGTTAATAGTGTACAGCCGTGGTCGGTGGATCTTAATTGTGGACGCCGGGCTCGCATTACTGTCTGGACTGGGGAAAACAAAACGGTATCACACAATGTGTTTGATGCGCTCCACCCAGTTCCATTCACTCCGGGCCCGAAAGTAATGCGAGCCCAGCGTCCCCAGTTAAGATCCACTGACCGTGTCTGATGCAGAATTAAAGTGCAGGAAGACAACATTGGTGGATGATCGTAGGATCCTTTCCATGGTAAAGAAAAACCCCTTCACAATATCCAGCCGAGTGAAGAACACTGCAGGAGGTATGCATACCATTATCCAAGTCTACCATAAAGAAAATTTGTCACAATAGCAAATACAGAGGGTGCAAACCATTCATAAGCCTCAAGAATAGAAAGGCCAGATTAGACTTTGCCAGACAACATCTACAAAAGCCAGCCAAGAACAGCATTCTTTGGACAGATGAAACTAAGATCAACCAGAATGATGGAAAGAAAAAAGTATGGAGAAGGCTTAAAACGGCTGATCCGAAGCATACCACTTCATCTGTATAACATGGTGGAGGCAGTGTTATGGCATGGGCATGCATGGCTTCCAATGGCACTGGGTCACTAGTGTTTTTTGATGATGTGACCGAAGAGAAAAGCAGCCAGATGAATTCTGAAGTGTATGGGGATATATTGTCTTCTCAGATTCAGTCTAATTCAGCAAAGTTGATTGGATGGTGCTTCCCTTTACAGATGGACAACAACCAAAAACATACTGCGAAAGGAATCCAGGAGGTAAAGAATATTCTGCAAAGGCCACCTTAATCACCTGGGGGGTATTACATCAACCGCGCTAATGAAATCTAGGCTTAATTGAAGTCTGTGTTGAAAAACCTCATGTTTTCAACAATCGTAAGGGGTTTGGTTTTATCCACATAAATATAACGAGCTTACTGCCAAAACTTGATTTTATAAAAATCCTCATTGACCAGATTAACCCTGATATCGTCATATTAACTGACTATTATCGAAAAAGTATTGGATGCAGATATTGCACTGAATGGTTATAATATCTTTAGATCAGATAGAGTTGGAAAAGGAGTTTTGGCAATCTTTGCCAAAGTCCACCTAGCTGCCTCTCTTCTGAAATGAAGTTCTGTACTAAAGGAGTTTGTGTTTTTAGCCTTAAGGCTTAGGTTAGCTATCAACCAGGTGTGATTTCTTTAAGACTGCAAGGGAAGCTCTGCTTCCCCTAAAATGTAAAAAAAATGTACTATTGTGTTAACATTTTATTGACAAATAATGCGTTAGAACATGTTCACCTCGAAGAAGAGTTTGTTCAGAATCAGCTACATATAGCATGTCGACTGACTCGATTTCCTTCTCATTCATTCCCATAGTGTCACAGTGCATTTCCCTGTTGAAGCCTGGCATCCATTGACTTCAATGGGGCTGCTTTGAACAGTTTTTTTCAGTGCTTCGAAACTAGATGGTCATTGGAAGCTATTCGAGTTCAGTCCCATCGCGGATTTTGCAGGTGTAGTCAAAAGATAAACTGCTGCAACCTATTTCTTGGTTTTTGTATGGCAAAATTGCTAGCCAATTTTAATCATACCTTTCATACAATTATACACCACATTCCTTGTTTCAGTTTAACCTAATTCCCACAGTTCCATTTCCAATTACATATTAAAAGGAATGTAGGGCAAAATGTACTTGTAAATAAATGGACAATTTATGAAAGAGCAGCAACTGCCACTGGTGTATACCCTCTGCCAAGAAAGGTTTTTGATAAATTAAATTTATAAAAAAAACGATTCCTCTGCCAAATTACCACAATGGATAATGTGATATACTTGGTCCATTACTAATAAAAATAAAATTGTAGATGTATTTATATGCAATAACATTTTATTGCTGCAGGCTCTTTTTTTGAAAGAACTTCCACTGCTATGAGGGGTGAAAGTGAAAAGGGAACAGGTGTTTCTGACAATCAAGCTTTTATGGAGGATATCTCAGTTGGTGACAGACAGTGTTTTTCCTTGAGACTCTTCTCTGTAAATTATGTGCTTAATGCTATGTTAGCTATTAATACCAAGACGGTAGCAGGGGCGAATAAACTTGACCCAGGATTGCTGGATAGTGCTGCACCACTGATTTCTGAAGCTCTGATACATACTTTTTATTTAACTGTAATGACTGCAATTATTCCAAAGGTATGGTAATCCGTCCACGTGCTGCCTTCACACAAGGGTGGTGACATTAGTCAACTGGATGACTATCGTCCAATTTCAAAATTGTCCTGCTTAGCAAAAGTGATGGAGTCTCTGGTAGTTGCACAGCTTCTGTCTTTTTTAGCACAAAATTGCATGGTAAACATTTTTCAATCCGGCTTTTGACCTGGGCACAGCACTGTTACAGCCACTACGTTAGTTGTTCATAATATCGTGAAAGCAATTGATGAAAAAGAATATTGTGTAGCTTTGTTTAGTGATCTTTCGAAGGTGTTTGATACTGTGGATAACTCAATTTAGTTGAAAAAATTGACCTCAATGGGTTTGGCTAAAGATACTTGCTTGTGGTTTAGAATGAGAATTAAAATTGGTTTCTTTTATAGAAACAAGTCTTGTCTGTCTTACCAGAATATAGTTGTTATTGTAAAAGCTACTTTTATGTCAATGCTTGACTGTGGTTATCTGCTATGCAGTTGTATGCAAATGTTTAGGCACCCCTGACAATTTTCATGATTTTAATTTATAAATAATTGGGTGTTTGGATCAGCAATTTCATTCTGAACTATCAAATAAGTGAAGGACAGTCATATTTTGGTAGTGAAATAAAGTTAATTGGATTTACAGAAAATGCGCAATATGTATCAAAACAAATGTGACAGGTGCATAAATTTGGGCACCCTTGTCATTTTGTTGATTTGAATACTTGTAACTACCTACCACTTATTTATTGGAACACACAATTGGTTTGGTGAGCTCATTAAGCCTTGAACTTCATAGACAGGTGCATCCAATCATGAGAAAAGGTATTTAAGGTGGCCAATTGCACGTTGTTGTACTCTGACTCTCCTCTGAAGAGTGGCAACATGGAAAACAAAGATTGTTCAACATTATGGTTTAGGGGAAGGCTACAAAAGGCTATTGCAGAGATTTAAGCTGTCAGTGTCCACTGTGAGGAACATAGTGAGGAAATGGAAGACCACAGGCACAGTTCTTGCCAGAAGTAAGTAAAATATCAGAGAGGCAAAGAAGAAGGATGGTGAGAATGGTCAAAAACAACACATACACCACCTCCAAAGACCTACAATATCATCTTACTGCAGATGGTGTCACTGTGCATCGTTCAACAATTCGGCGCACTTTGCACAAGGAGAAGCTGTACAGGTGAGTGATGCAGAAGAAGCCTTTTCTGCACACGCCTCAAAAAAAATCGCTTGCGGTATGCAAAAACGCATTTGGACAAGCCAGCTTCATTTTGGAAGAAGGTGCTGTGGACTGATGAAACAAAGATGTAGGTATTTGGTCATAACAAGGGGTGTTATGCATGGCGGCAAAAGAACACAGCATTCCAAAACACACACTTGCTACCCACAGTAAAATTTGGTGGAGGTTCCATCATGCTGTGGGGCTTTGTGGCCAGTGCCGGTTCAGGCTCCAGACACTCATTACAGGCTAGAGGCTGTTATTTCTGCTATTTCAACTAAATATTAATGTGATATTTTTTATGGTGCCCAAATTTATGCACCTGCTAATTTCATTTTGATGCATATTGCACATTTTCTGTTCATCCAATACACATCACTACTGAAATATTACTGTGCTTCAGTTATTTGATATATCAAAACAAAATAGCTGATCCAAACACCCAAATATTTTTTTATGAAAATCATGGAAATTTTCAGGGGTGCCTAAACCTTTGCATACAACTGTATATGCAAGCATCAACAGCAGTGTTGTAACCTCTGCATCCAGTCCATCATGCAACCCTGCCCTTTATTACTGGTGCAACTTTCCGCACTCATCACTGTGTTTTGTATGATGAAGTTGGCTGGAACTCGTTGGTTTCCGGGAGAGACAGACACTGGTTGATGTTTGTATACAAGGCTATAACGAAAGACCTGCCAATGTATCTTACTTCTAAAATAAACTGGAGAAAGGGTGCATATCATACACCCTCACAAGATTGGTTGGTCTTGGATGTTCCCAGGGCTCATTCAGAGTTGGGGAAAACTGCTTTTGCATACAATGCACCTTATTCGTGTCATATAATTTTAAAGCCATGTTAAATGAACTATTTGTGATTGGTTGCAATTTTTATGTTTAATTTTGTATATTTGTCTGCTGTACACAGAGCTCAGCTGAATTCGAGACTTCTGTCTCAGTCTAGACTTCTGTCTGTGAGCTATAAAGGAAACCATTCAAATTGATGGCAAGACGAATGCAGCATGTTATCATATAATACTGGCATACAATTTGCATTCTTCTGCACAAAAGCTGCAACTACCACAAACAACTGCACGCTGTCATTGATGCTAAAGATACACTCTTGAGGACTGAGGGTATGCAGACTTTTGAACAGGGATAATTTTATTATTTTCTTTGTTTGACATGTTTGGTTTTATGATTGCGCCATTCTGTTATGACCTACTGTTGAATATGAATCCCATGAGATATACATAAAAATTGCCGGCTAACTCATGTTTTATTTAAAATGGTACATCTATTTCCAATTATCCAGGGGAGTGCAAACCTTTGAGCACAATTGTAACTTCAAAGCATCCACAGTGAATATGCTTAATTTATGGAGGCTTGAAGCCCTGTTGATTTAGTAACCCTTGGTCTATATTCATTTTCTGCTGTGACTTCTCCACAGGGGCTAAATCACTGGCCAAAAAAAATGTGGCAACAAGTGAAAATTAAACCTTTATTGTACTTACATCACCCATTAATTGACACCATAATTATGATTAATACCCCTTACACCACCAATTAAATATCCATTTTACTAAATGTCTGGAATTACAGTGCATCCGGAAAGTATTCACAGCGCTTCACTTTTTCCACATTTTGATGTTAAACCCTTATTCCAAAATGGATTAAATTAATTATTTCCCTCACAATTCTACGAACAAAGATTGTAAATTTGCTAAGATTTCATACACACTTCTTTGACATTGTCATTATGAGGTATTGTTTAAAGACTTTTGAGGGAAACAATGAATTTACTCCATTTCAGAAAAAGGGTGTAACATAACAAAATGTGGAAAAAGTGAAGCGCTGTGAATACTTATGCACTGTATGTTTCCGAACAAGGACATGACAAAAGAGATGCAACCGCGAAAGGACATGGAACGGTCTTTTAAGATTCTGTTTCCGCCTGCTGGCAATTCTTTGGAACACAGCTAAATTACGTGTGATAGCCTGCGAGGGATTGGGCTAGTTCAGCGATATGAGTTACCTTGGTTAGTGAGCAGGATCTCCTACTGTATGAGCCACAGTAATGGAAAGGAACTCTCACTTAATTTAGCAAGTTTGATTGAAATAAGCCTGGATTTTCCTTTATCAGCCTTGATGGAATACCCCCCTGATCTCAACCCTATTGAGCATGCATTTCACTTGCTGAAGACAAAACTTAAGGCAGAAAGACCCACGAACAAACAACAACTGAAGACAGCTGTAGTAAATGCCTGGCAAAGCATCACAAAGGAGGAAACCCAGAATTTGGTGATTTGTAAAAAAAGGGAACAGTATATAAAAGCGGTGAGTTAGTATGACAACTGGAGTAGTTAAGTATGGATTCCCCTGAGTGGTTAGAGTTGGCAATACATATTTTTTCATGTGATGATAGACAAAACAATGTGTTACAAAAAGGACACAAAATACATTAAACTTAGTTATTACTTAAAAAATACAAGAATACGTTGTTCGCTCAAATTAATAAGTACTTTGTGTGTAGGAAACTACAGGTCATATAATATGGTGTTACAAAAAAATCATATTGTGTGACATACCAATCTGTCACACCATATGAGGTTTCATGCACTTAGCACAACTTTGGGCCTTGCGGTTATATGCTAGCACACTAACAGCACTCCCACTGCAACATGATAACATAGATTCTTTAATGTAATATTGACAAAAAAGTAATTTATCTTTGGTGTCACACCAAAAGACAGTGAGTAATGGTACTAAAGGGGGAGCGCCAAAAAGAGTAGATTTATTGAAAAAATGAAGAGATGACTCACCTAATCATTCCATGTACTTCTGATATGTTTTCTGCATTTCCTTGTTGAACAAGGACCCCTCCTCTCCAAGAGTCTCCAAACAATTACTCATATAACTATCTCAATATAGTGTCACACCATATGATATCAATTTCTGGGACAAATTCTTTTTAATCAGTTGACTCGAAATAGTATGCCTGGACTTAGTGTAGACTCACAAATAGAAATCTGTGTTAACATCCTGTACTTGATTTAGGATATTCGTTATTATTCTTCTTAGTTTTATATAAGTTTAATATTTGTGAAATGTACTTGGGACAGTCACACCATATCAGCTTTTTCATGTTTAGTTGAAAAATGTGAAAAAGTGACTGAAGCGCATTAATGTTCAGCTAGGCTGCTCATGAACACAAAAAAGTGTGAACACATTACACCTTTCCTAGCCTCCTTGCACTAGCTTCCAGTCCAGTCTAGGATACAATTTAAAATACTACTAATGGTTTTTAAAGCTCTTCACGCCCTGGCCCCCAGCTACATAGCTGGTATCATTCATCCCCATGTAGCCCCCAGGTCCCGCAGATCCTCCAACCAAGGTCTCCTCTGTGTCCCACGGTCCCGGCTTAAGCAAAAAGGTGATAGAGCCTTCTCTGTTGCTGGCCCTCAGCTGTGGAACCAACTGACACCTGACATGAGAAATGCCCCTTCAATCACAATATTCAAAACCAGGCTAAAAACTCACCTATTTACATTGGCATTCCCTGTGTGTTAACTGTCTTACCCTGTCATGTCTGTAATTATGTGTCATGTCTTTTCGATGTCATCTTAGCTTAAATCACTGATCTTTAAGTGTAGTTATTTTATTTTATTATTTCGTGGCGAATGGGCTATGTACAGCACTTTGGTCAGTGCAAACTGTGTTTAAATGTGCTATAAAAATACATTTTACTTACTAACTTAATTACAGTTTGTCCACCTAAAGCAGCATTCTGAGCAACATAAAAAAGTTTTATGACAAATGTATATTGATTTGTGTTGGACGCTCGGAACCATAGAAAGGCCATGTCACGTCAACCACCCATTTACTGAAATCAGTAATACAGTTAAAGGAATGTAACGCAAATACCCCACACCAAGATGCAAACGAGTACAGACTATTCCCATAGAATGGAACATACCGTGATAACACGGACACACCCACCTAAACTACAGAGGGATCTTCAAGCCGAAACAAAAACGCTCAAGTCCTAATTCTTTGTACCCACCCAATTTCATCATGCATAATAATCTTACGAATGGTCATATCATACCGAGCCAGTGGGGTGCTATTTATGATATTATTTTTTTCACTCCATCCATTTGCACATACTGAACCGATCTGCTTGACTCTTGAGGTCGTGGCTCGTAGGACTGTTGGCTTTTGGATACAGGGCAGGCTGTCCTGCCTACTCCTAAATCAAAAATGGTGGACGGTGGGAAAAGTCACTACAAAGTAAAGCTACGTGTTACGTACAAAGCGAATATGTTTTCCATCGGATCTAAATGTGCTATCCATGGACAATAAATACCTAACTAAAAATAAGGCCAACCATCTCAACACTTTGGCCGTCTATTCACAAAAGTTATTTTTTACTAATGTAGCACTCGTGTCACACACCTCATTGATTTTGAACTTAGTAATATGTAATTGCAATTAGATTTGTCCACGTTATCAGTCAATGGGTAGCTGTAATGCAAATTTCGAAGATGAGATTACTTGTCTCTGACTCTACCGTTCTTCACTCTCTCATCACTCCCCCACCGTAGACACACACACGGGCGGTGCCTGCTGTCGATACATTCTTGAATCCCAGTTCTTGCGCAGTAAATTCTACTTCCTCTGCCTGATCTTCAACGGTTAACCTCAAGTCCGGTAAGTCAGTTTACGGAAACTTAGTTATTTGAAGTAGTGTCGATTATTTAACGGAGTAGATGATGTACTGTATAATAAGTCTCAAACTTTAGTATTCGTTTGTGTGTTGCATTCCAATATCACTGATCTGACAGATGGCAAAAGTGTTGCTAATTGTGTTTCTGTTAGCGACACCGTTTTTTGATTCAGAAACAAAGGCATGTTAATGTGTCATCATATCCTACTAAATTTGATACAGACTAAGCTTTATTCAGGGTTATTTGTAACAAACTGTGGGATTAAAAGGAGCACTGTCTTAAATCATACAAATAAGTTGTATTTAATACATTTTACATCTCCATTAATATCTCAACTAATTCTTTGGAAAATGAATTGAAAAATAACTATTCTCATTTAATCTTTAAAAAATTCATACTGACTTTAATAGTGGTAGTATATAGAAGATAATTTTATTGTTGGAAAGTATTACAGTTTATGGTGCTACTGTATCATCTTAGCTGTGAAATAATATATACTGGTAATGTCTCTTCTTTACACCAAACTTACCAAATCGGCAATGATAATACAATTCCTAAACAAGATAACATCTTAACATTCCAGTTCATGTGCCAACATTGGAACAGCAGCCAGAGAATGTTCATGCAGGGCCAAAGAAAGCCAACTCCCATCCACTGTAAATGTGGGTTGTTAGAAGTTGTAAAAGCAGTTCACTTGTTAAGGTTCTGCCTCATTTTAAACAGATTTACAGGTGGGGTTGTGTCTGTCTTTCTGTTTTTCTGCCACTGTAATTCACACAATCACTCCCCATCATCTATCTTCTGTTAGTCAAGTCATCTCTCTGCAGTCATGCCGTCTCAGTTGGAGAGCTCAATGGAATCCCTGATCACGGTGTTCCATCGGTATGCCGACAAAGATGGTAACTGCAACACTCTCAGCAAGAAGGAACTCAAACTGCTCATGGAGACAGAACTGGCCAGCTTCCTGAAGGTACCAGAGACTTGTTCATTTTTCATTGTGTGGCTTTATACTTTCTCTCTTTCTGACCTCACTTCCTCGCCCACTCCTTTTGATGAATTTGAATGAATCGTTCTATATCCCTCAAATTCAAATCTGGCACTCAAAACCAGTTTCACTCAATTTGTTCAATCCTTTAATCTGGGACTTATTTAGATCTGGGACACCAGTTAAGTGCAATTAATGAAGACGTAGAACAGGGACCCAGCAGTATTTGAATATCCCTGTTTTACACCATCTTTTTTCGCTCTTTCTAAGTCCCAGAAGGACCCAGCCACTGTCGACAAGATAATGAAGGACCTAGACCAGAACGGTGATGGAGAGGTGAGCTTTGAGGAGTTTGTCCCACTGGTGGTGGGCCTCTCCATTGCATGCGAACAAATCTACCAGATCTACAAGAAGACTGCCACCAAAAAGTGAAGGAAGGACAAGAGAAATGGAGGATAAAATGGAGGCTTTGCTGTAGTCAATGAATGAGTCTTACTGTTATCAATAAACACTCGCTTTCACAGTTGATATCTCAGTCTCTGTTTGTTACACATGTCCAATGTAATAAGTGTAAGAATATATACAATTCCAGTCTATTCAAACATTAGTTCTTTGTTGCTCCTAGTATTGACAGGAGCAAGAGTAAATTTTGAGTCCTTAGTCTAAATCCTACTGTGTTGTTCTAGCACATCATCAGTAATTACGTAGCTGACATCTACTGTTAATACACAGTAGAGCACACACAGACATTAACACTTATCCATCATACATTCTTACAGCTGCGTGTGAGTGAGTGGTGTGTGAGTGGTGTGTGAGTGAGTGGGCGCCCAGTTAAAGAGCTCTTTGAGATTGATTGTGCAGAGCCATGAGCTTTGTGACCAGAAGAGTGTGTTATGGTGTTGAAGGCCTAGCTGTTAGCGGATTGACCACTTCCTCAGATACGCAATCCATTAGTCCTGGTGGATCGGTTGGGGGCAATAGAGGAATTGATAAGGGGTGAAGTGTGTTGGGGAAGGAGGACATAGATGATTGATGGTGGATTTCTTGAAGCATTTGTGGATAACAGCCTCGAAAAGGGAGGGGTTGAGAACATTCCTGCTAGCCGGTCTGCACAGGTTCTGAGGTCACGGCTGGAGGTTCCACCTGGGCCAGTAGCCTGGTGGGGTTTAACACATTTAAAGGACTTATGCTTATGTTTTGAATCAGTGCACCTTAGTAAACTTGTAATCTCTTTGAATATGTATTTTCCCATTACATTAGTAAATGGAGCAATTTGTAGAACATTGGCAGAATGGGGACATAATACAAACCCTATAGGGGACATAATACAAATGTTATTTATTTATAATTGAACTTTTTTTTAACCAAGTAGGCCTTGAGAACTGGTTCTCATTTGCAAAGGCAACCTGGTGATGATAAAACTATGAAATCTATTCACAATGTGTGTAAAACGAGGTATATTTAGATGAGTGTAAATGTGCAAATTACTATGTGCAATTATGCCATGCTGGCGGAACAGTAACACAGTAAAAGTAACATTTGAAAATTGTTTTCCTGATGCGGACTTAATAGAGATACTGTAACTTTAAAAACTTCCCAAGATGCCCCACTAGATGTCATAACAACTGTTCAAGTTTATTGCTTGTCTCCTCTCTTCCATTCCTCCCAATGATGATGATATCCCCATGTGACACCAAACAATGTGATTGCTGTCTGAAGTGGGCAGTTCCCTCTTCTGTGAGCCAGACCTCCAGGGTGAGGTCTCAGTTCCTCAATAATATCTGGCATTCTTTAGCATGCGTTTTTTAAACGTGTGTCTGTGTGAAATTAGTGTCACCCACCTCAGATTTGTACATGATGCCTTGACACCATTTCAGAGATTCTGATTGGCTTAAGAAATATCACAAAAAACATCTATATTTTAATACAATATATTGTTCCAAAGTAAAAACTCACATGCAGTAGAATTACTTTATAGAATAAACTATGTGGCTGTTTCTTATGGTATTTTGAGTCGTTACCAGGCTGTACAAGATGGTAGATACACTGTGAACAGACTGCAAGGCTGCATTATATCTTTTGGCAGTTTCTCATGATTGTTTACACATAACATTTTAAAATAACACACCTTTAGTGATATCTCACTCTTAAGGAGAAAAACATCAGCCCAGATCTGCAAAACTATAAATACATTCTCATCCTCACACATTTTGCAAAACACCACACACAGTGATTTGCAAGACACTAAACTCACTTCTCTACACTAGACACAGAAATCTAACATGATGTCACTGCTCTGCCATTTCAAGACACTGCCATCCAAAATACCACACCTATGATCCAATTGATCAAACATGGCCGTCAGGTATACAGACACCACAGTGCTTAATTTGAAACACACCAATCACCTGTAAGCACTATATAAAGACAACAGGTGAGTATATCTGTCTTCAATGAAAAAGGGAAAGAAATGTTGCAGTAAGAGGAAGAGTGAGGAAGAGAGGGGAAACTCATGGAGGAAGAGGGGTAGGGAGAAGAAGAAGAAGATAGAGATGTAGACCTGCAGGAGAATGTGGACTAAGAAGACGAGGGCCACATTTATCAGATGAGAAGATACGAGCCACATTGTTTGACCATGTTGTAAACCATGAAAGAACATTGAGTATGGCTGGACAGAGAGTTCAGACCAACCTCAGCTTAAGTTCTGTTGCATCAGTAATTTGGACGTCAAGATCACAGGTAAAAAACATAAATCAGTACAATGTAGCCTACTAAATGCACTACATCAGTATACTTTGGTACCCATTCACTGCATTCCATGTTTGAAACCATGCCTCATATGCTCACCTATGATACATTATTTTGATCAGTCTATATAGGACAAATTCAAACAAACATCCTCAATGACCACAAAGTGTTCAATAATGTCCATTAGGTGTCCTTACCAACACTGGGGCGAATCCTTAAAAAACATCATATACAGATGAAACAACTGTACAGAGTGCCATTTGAATGAAATTCTGAGAAAGTAAAATACTTCATCCATATCTATCCATCTTTGTCTGCTTATACAGGGTCGGGTCGCAGGGGCAGCAGCTCCAGCAGGGGACCCCAAACTTCCTTTTCCCGAGCCACATTAACCAACTCCGACTGTGGTTTCCGAGGCGGGTATAATCCTAGTCCTGGATCAAACCCGAGGCCTCCTCCCCGCTAGATGTGACTGGAAAACCTCCCTAAGGAGGCGCCCAGGGGGCATCCTTACCAGATGCCCAAACCACCTCAACTGGCTCATTTCGATGCAAAGAAGCAGCGGCTCTACTCCGAACTCCTCACAGATGACTGAGCTTCTCACCCTATCTCTAAGGGAGATGCCAGCCACCCTCCTTAGGAAACCCATTTTGGCCGCTTGTACCCTGGATCTCGTTCTTTCGGTCATGACCCAGCCTTCATGACCATAGGTGAGGGTAGGTACGAAAACTAACCAGTAGTTCGAGAGCTTTGCCTTCTGGCTCAGCTCTCTCTTCGTCACAACGGTACACTAAATTGAGTGTAATACTGCACCCACTGCGCTGATTCTCCGACCAATCTCATGCTCTACTGTCCCCTCACTCGCGAACAAGAGCCCAAGGTATTAACTCCTTCACTTGGGTTAAGGACTTATTCCCTACCTGGAGTAGGCACTCCATTGGTTTCCTGCGGAGAACCATGGCCTCAGATTTAGAGGTGCTGATCCTCACTGAGGTGCTGATCCACACTCGGCTGCAAACCGATCCAGTGAGTGCTGAAGGTCACAGGCCGATGTTGCCATCAAGACCACATCATCTGCAAAAAACAGCGATGAGATCCTTAGCCCACCGAACTGCAACCCATCTCCACCCCGACTACGCCTCGATATCCTGTCCATAAATACTACAAACAGGATTGGTGACAAAGCGTAGCCCTGGCAGAGGCCAACTCTCACCTGAAACGATTCCGACTTACTGCAGAGAACCCGGACGCAGCTCTCACTTTGGTTATACAGAGATTGGATGGCCCTAAGAAGGGACCACCCCATACTCCTGCAGCACCTGCCATAGTATCCTGTTCATATGCCTTCTCCAGATCCACAAAATACATGTAGACCGGATGGGCATACTCCCAGGCCCCTTCCAGGATCCTTGCAAGAGTGAAGATCGGATCCGTTGTTCCACAACCAGGACGGAATCCGCATTGTTCCTCTTCAACCTGAGGTTCCACTATCGACCGAACCCTCTTTTCCAGCACCTTGGAGTAGACATTACCAGGGAGGCTGAGAAGAGTGATACCCCTGTAATTGGCACACACCCTCTGGTCCACCTTTTTGAACAGGGGAACAACCACCCCAGTCTGCCACTCCTTTGGCACTGTCTCAAACTTCCACGCAATGTTGAAGATGTGTGTCATCCATGACAGCCCCTCCATACCCAGAGATTTCAGCATTTCTGGATGGATCTCATCAATCCCCGGGGCTTTGCCACTGTGGAGTTGTCTGACTACCTCAGTGACTTCCACCAGGGAAATTGATGACAATTCCCCATCTTCCTCTAGCTCTGCCTCTAATATAGAGGGCATATTAGTTGGATTCAGGAGTTCCTCAAAGTGCTCCTTCCACCGCCCTATTACCTCCTCAGTTGAGGTCAACAGATTCCCATTCCTACTGTATACAGCTTGGATGGTTGCCTGCTACCCCGTCCTGAGGTGGTGAATGGTTTTCCAGAAGCACCTTGGTGCCGACCGAAAGTCCTTCTCTATGTCTTCTCCGAACTTCCCCCACACCCGCTGCTTTGCCTCTTTCACGGCAGAGGCTGCAGCCCTTTGGGCCCTTCGGTACCCTGCAACTGCCTCCGGAGTGCTCCAAGATAACATATCCCGGAAAGACACCTTCTTCAGTTGGACGGCTTCCCTAACTACCGGTGCCACCACGGTTTTCGTGCGTTACCGCCCCTTGAGGCACCCAAGACCCTAAGACCACAGCTCCCCACCACAACTTCAGCAATGGCAGTTTTGAACATTGTCCACTCGGGTTCAATATCCCCAGCCTCCACAGGGATGCACAAAAAGCTCAGCCGGAGGCGTGAGTTGAAAGTCTGTCGGACAGGGTCCTCCTCCAGACATTCCCAATTTACCCGCACTACCTGTTTGGGCTTACCAGGTCTGTCCAAAGTCTTCCGCCACCCCCTGACCCAGCTCACCACCAGATGGTGATCGGTTGACAGCTCCGCCCCTCTCTTCACCCGAGTGTCCAAAACATACGGCCTCAGATCAGATGAAACAATTATAAAATTGATAATTGACCTTTGGCCTAGGGTGCTCTGGTACCAAGTACACTTATGAGCTTCCCTATGTTCGAACATGGTGTTCGTTATAGACAATCCATGACTAGCACAGAAGTCCAACAATGAGCAACCACTCGGGTTTAGATCAGGGGGGCCGTTCCTCCCAATCACGCCTCTCCATATGTCTCCATCATTGCCCACGTGCACGTTGAATTCCCCCAGCAGAACAATGGAATACCCAACTGGAGCCCCATGCAGGACTCCATTCAAGCTCTCCAAGAAATACTCTGACCTCCTGTTGGGTGCATGTGCACAAACAACAGTCAGAGTTTTCCACCCCACAACCCGCAGGTCCACCGGGGTAAACTCCAACATAGCGGCGCTGTTAGTATCTCCAAAACCCGCCTGGCGCCTCACACCCTGGGCAACTCTGGAGAAGAAAAGAGTCCAACCCCTATCCAGGAGTATTGATCCAGAACCGAGACTGTGTGTAGAGGTAAGCCCCACCAGATCAAATTGGTAGCGCTCCACCTCCCGCTCAAGTTCTGGCTCCTTCCCCCACAGAGAGTTGACTTTCCACATCCCCAGAGCCAGCCTCTGCTGCCCAGGTCAGGTCCGTCGAGGTCCCTGACCTTCACTGCCACCCATTTGGCAGTGCAACCGACCCCAGCAGTTCCTCCCACAGGTGGTGGGTCCATGGGATGGAGTAAAAGACTTGTAGCATGAATATGTGGAGGTACTGTAAGTAATGTACACTTCAGCATTGTGCACTGCTCAAAGAACCTCTTTACATGTAAATGTTTAGTAGGCCTATATTGAACTACACAATGTGGTGGTAACATAATATGTGCTGCAACTAACTGAAACAAAACTGAATTATAATGTTTAATTTCAAAACTAATAAAAATAATAACTAATTTACAGAAAACTATAATAACCCTGGGTGCAATCACACAGAATGGGGTCTTGCCAACTTAGTCATTACAACACGGTCCACAAACGTATTTAGACAGACTTAACAAAATGGACACAACAGGAAATCATAGATGCAGAGCAGATGATCAGATGAGATCTGGGACAATGTATCTGCCCACCTACATGCTCCGGTCCAACACCAGTTTCATCAGTATCCACAATTTTTACTCTGATACCTCCCTTAACCCGTTGAGATGTTTATGCAGCATGACGATGGAAGGTTTACTACATCCAGCGCTATGTCAGGATATTCCTCATTCAAGCCACAGAGGAGCCCTGTGACCAAATTGATGCAGGTTCTGTGCAAGGATAGATTTGCCATTCTAGATGGTTCTTCCCTCGCTGACTTGCGAGAGAGGACATAGCCTGTGATATGGATGCTAGGACCAGATCCAGCTAGGCGAAGAGATGATGCTTAGGATTTTGGTTTGAATTCATTCTTTCTTTTTGTCTCTACAGATGTTGTTGCTGGGTTTATGTATGTTGAATTTGATTTGTTCTGATTTTCAATGTAAAAAACTATCTTTGGAAATGTATGGATGTATTGACTGATTCTGGGTTGAAATAAATATGTTCATCATTGCGAAGTACTGGTCTTGTGTGTTGAGTTTGGTCAATATATTGTGGTAGTGTAGTGGGATATTAATGTTTTTAGGACCAAATAATGACTCATTCAACAGCTGGCTTTCCATTCACACCTCGTCGAACAAAGGATTTCCTTGGATGTACGAAGATTCATGGAAAGGGGGCATACCACCACTGGAGCATGGCGGACATGATGCCCAGCAGATCAATGTTCATCACCCCATTAAATCTGTACATATGATTCTGGTTTTGATCCACCCATAAAGGGAGTTTGGTATAATTACATGTAAAAAGGATTGTACATGTCTTATTATTTCTCCACAGGAGTACGAGTAGAGACACATGCTATTGCACAGGTTACTGGTTTCTCCACGGGGTTTCTAGGAGAAGACAAATGCTAGCTCCCCCTCCGGGAGATATTTAAATGTTGTGACACTGTTCTATTGTTGATACCAAGGCTAGCACCAGCAAGACTGTGCATAATGTAATTATGTATGTGGGGGTGCCAAGCCTGTTTGTTCTAGCCTCAGCCGGGTGAAGTGATACCATTTGCCATGCAAGGGTGGGGGGAGTTTTGGGGAGCACCTGGGCGCGAAGGTTAAAAGTGCTCTGTGTTAGATTTGTGAGTTGAGTTCTAATCGTAAACCGAGACTCCGGGCAGCTTATGCCCTAGATGTGTGCTTAGATCTCTAGGATAATTGTAGTTTGGTAGGCTGAAGGATTTCAGAAAGTGAACTATATTGGGTATGTAACTTGTATTTCATTGTCCGGTTGTAGTGTTGTATTCTATGCCCTGCAACTGGAATTAAATGTAATTTTGATTGTATACCGAGTTCCGTCTGAGTCTGATACAGTTATTCCCGGTAAACCTTCGGATGAGAGTTTTCGGGTGTTACTATCTACCCTGTTAACTACATTCACTAGTAGTCTGTTCATATAAGACACACACACACACACACTTTGCTAGCAAGCTATTCCAGGCGCCAGGTGCAATCACTGAGGCTCGGCTATCCCGCAGTGGCGTCCTCAGCTGGCAGAAAAGGGATTTTTGTGTACAAGTTGACAGGGGAGAAAGTTCAGCCCACACCTGGGCATTCCTTATTCCTCGTCCCTATCGTGCAGTTCAGCTTTCCCGGGAAGCATTTCTGATTTTAGGTTCGAGTCAATGTACCTTAGATCTTGTACAGCTGTTGCAGACGTTTACGTGATGACAGGCTAGCCCGTCCATATTGTATACTTGGTGTGACTCGGAGGGTCCAGGTTAGCTACCTTGGCAGATCCAGAGTTCACGCCCGCAAGGCCCTGGTTTGATCTTGCTTAGCTAACACAAACACATGGAGTCAGATTTATAGATATTAAATATCTACGAGGCAACTAAGATCAATAAGATCATTCTCCACGCTTTCTATTAAGCAATTAAGTATCTGTTTAACTCATAACATTGCCCCCCAAGGGAAAAGGAAATATATCAATTATTAATGTATTAATTTAATGTGCATATCAATGGTATATCTTTATTCCCTATACTACAGTAGAATTGTGTAATCCCATACATGTTGGTTCACTAATCACTTTGAATCTCATTAAGAGCCAAGGGACAGGGAGGGGAGAAACTCCTTATTGAGTACTGTCTCCTGTATTTACACCTGTTAAAGGATATCCTATTGATAAGGTGATAAGATGATGTCTCCTTTATTGACTATAGAGCTCAGGGGTCAAAATCAACTGACATCAAATTGAGAGGGGACAATTACAAGAGCAATTTTTGAAGGGGACACAAAAGTAGTATTAAAACACATATCCTACATTGTAGTATGTTAAATGTATATTGAGGAACCATATTTACTACTACTGGATAATTAATAGGTGATTAACTGAAGGGTTGTCCCAACTCAATTGTTTAAATCATAGTTTAAATCAGAGTTACAGCATTGTTACTTATCAATGCAGTATGTATGCAGGTATTAATATTTACAACCAGCAATATCAATAGTGTTACTGTATATGTGTATGGGTAATTTTTTGTAAATACAATGAGCATGGTGGGATTTCATCTAAAATAATTAATTGAAAGCCATCACAAAGTTGGTCTCAGTATTGAATTTACCTTACTACAAGTACCCAAAATTACGCAATCATGACAACAATAACACTGCCTTAAAAAATCCTGGTTCTGTCACCATTTTAAGTTGAGCGTGGGGTATCCATGGAATTGTCCAATTATGTCCATATTTTACAAGTCTATAAAAGAGGGAACCTTTCTTAATGTTGCCAAACAAACAAACACTGAACAAATTTACCTCACTCCCTATCTCTGCAAGTCTGTACCTGGCTGTCTGTCACCAGGTCTGAAGTCTGTGTGCCCTCTGTTGCCTGGCATCATTATAAAAAACTTCCATTAGCCTTAAACTTTTTATATGAAAATGGTATGTAATAGTGTGCTAAATATTAGGCTACTAGTGTTCTTTGCATATTGGTGTAATAAAAGATTCTCAGATATCTGTCTATTTTTTATTTTAATTTTTTTCTTACATTATTCTACCTGGCTGGCTGCTGCATATAAACCTGTATTATATCAATTCACTTAAACATTTTGAGAAAACCGTTTGCCTTAAAAACATTAAGTAATGGGTAATGAAAACTTGAGTGCATTTATCTTAAATGTATGAAATGTTGGATAAAAAAATTAAGTTAAATGCACTCAAGTTTTCCTAATCCATTGCTTAACATAATCCAGGCAACCAGTTTCCTCAAATATTTCAAGTGAATTCAACTATCCGGGCTTACAGTGTGGCTACAAGATGGTGCCTGCCTGTGTATGTGAATGGTACTGTCTTTTAAACTATCTTTTTAATAAACTGTCTCTACACTTACAAATCTCTCTAGCTTCTCTTACTGACTCAAATTCAAACAGCTACAAAGACTGGTTGATGTTACTGTATCTAGCAAATATCAGCTAATCACTAGCTAACATAAACATTGACTTGTAATTTAATGGAGCAATTTAATGCAGTGTTAAATAAATAATGTTAATGTGTTTTCTAAGTGTGTGTTATTGTACAGTGGTAGAAGTACAGAAATGTAAAAAAAATCCTTTGTTTGAACAACCCACTGGAGGTCAGTAACCAACCACAGACTGTCAATTCCCACACACACAGTACCTGAATCATGTGCAACTACAAACCACTGGGAGGCAGTGGATGAAACCATTGTGAGGCATATGGTGGGGGGAGTGCCATCTTTTGGAACTTAAAAATGTGCTTTTACAGTAAGTGTCTATAATCAGCACATTTTCTTTCATTGCATATTATTTATATTATAGAAATTACTTAGTTATGAATACAATGACATTGGAGGGAACAAATCCTATTTTTCCCAGGATTGGGGGAAACGTGTCAAGGTGCTAATTCTTACACAATATTCATACTCTAACAATGTCTTTGACAAAATAAGTCCCAGACTAGTGTATATCATTAGAAAAGTAGAAATGTTAAAAGTGTTTTTCGACTTAGCACAGCAGTATGTAACTGGTTCAAACTGAATCCAATCATATGAACCGTGTGTGCCAGTTGGTGACAAATTGGGTTTTCATAAATATATCTGTAGTTTTGAATGAAGTGTTTCATTTCGCAAAAGATCTGAGGTGTTCTGCTACTCAAGTGAGTGGTTAAGTGAATTGTGGGTAGTGTTTTGACAAAATGAGCCCTGTTTTCAAAATTGTGCTCAAGCAATCATAAAAAAATGTAACTTCACACTGTAGATGAAGTCAAAATGGCAGAAACCAGGTTGGGCCACTAGTTACCAGCCAGTCATCACAGATCTGCAAAGGGGAAAGTCAAAGAGTTGTTTGCATGAAATGCAGCCCAGGGTTTTATAGAAGAGCAATGGAAAATTATGTTCTTTCTACACAACAGCTCTCTGTGGTAATATAAACCCAGCTAAGTTCAACTACATGCACACAAATGCTAAGGCATACACACACACACACGCACACACACACACACACACACACACACACACACACACACACACACACACACACACACACACACACACACACA
>JACXGM010005092.1:0-35000 GCA_016801145.1 Umbra pygmaea
GTTCTCTGACTGTACATACTGTAGTTAGTCAGGTCTCTCAGTGATCCCCTGTGTTATTGACCAGGCTGTGTTATCTGACTGTACATACTGTACTACAGTAAGTGGTTTTCCTCAATTTTCCCGTCATGGTGTTTATTTTCTCTCTCTTCTCTTTTAGGGTGACAAGGGTGATCGTGGATTCCCTGGACCTCCAGGCGTGGTAATTTGTTACTATTTTTTCCAAAGATGTGCGCACTAAAAAGCAGGATTAAAATGGATTTAATCATAAATTTTCATCACAAAATGTAGACCAGATTGCATTATTATATTTTCTGTATTATATTTTTGACACCTGTATAATTTTTTTATCTTTACAATTTTTTGAGGGGGCTCCACCGGTGAAAACATTATGCACAGTGCAAGAAGGATTTTTAGGCAGTTCGACTCTGCTCGCCTCCCAGAACAAAAGCAAAACATCTCTCTACCTAATCAGTTTGACACCCTTGAATCAATTTAAATCTCTGTGAGTCATTTTTGGCCTCTGAGTCAGTTTTCAAATCCATTTTGGAGTGGTCAATTTAGTTTTTCACAAGCAGATTTTTTTGCTAGAGGTCTAGGCCTTAAAGGTTACTTAAAATATACAAATTAAAAAGTACACACCAGCAAAAGTGTGAGGAGTTCACAATTGGGTGTAATTGCGTAAACAAGTAGCACTGTGTAAATATCATAATCATGTAAACAGGATCTATAAAGCAATGAAAGGTTGCAATGAACACGGAGCAATAGTGTGCGAAACGTGTATGTGTGTTTGGGAGACTGTGAGTGACTTAGTTTGTGTGTTCATATAGTTTGTGCCAGGTGATTGTGTTGTGTGTTCATGGAGTTTGTGCCAGGTGATTGTGTTGTGTGTTCATATAGTTTGTGCCAGGTGATTGTGTTGTGTGTTCATATAGTTTGTGCCAGGTGATTGTGTTGTGTGTTCATATAGTTTGTGTGTTCATGGAGTTTGTGCCAGGTGATTGTGTTGTGTGTTCATATAGTTTGTGCCAGGTGATTGTGTTGTGTGTTCATGGAGTTTGTGCCAGGTGATTGTGTTGTGTGTTCATGGAGTTTGTGCCAGGTGATTGTGTTGTGTGTTCATGGAGTTTGTGCCAGGTGATTGTGTTGTGTGTTCATGGAGTTTGTGCCAGGTGATTGTGTTGTGTGTCTGTAGTCACACATTGGCAACGCTAACCTTTCTGGCCTTCTTAATATTCCAGGTATATGAAGACCCAGGTGCACCGCGTGTCGGACCCAAAGGGGAGCCAGGTTTTCCCGGGTCTCCAGGAAGGAAAGGGGACCGAGGAGCACCTGGTACGTTCTTTCCACCAGAGATACGGTCAATTGATTTGCACTGGACACAAACGGCTACTTCTAATTAGTTAAATCCTTTTCAGTATTTCTTAAGCAGCTACTTGCTGCTCCTAGGTCAGTTTTTAATTTACAGATCAGGAGGTTTGAGCTCTGAATGAAGCGGGTACAAACAGTTCTCAGACCGCCGGTTTTTGTCCACTCACCTTTAACCCTGTTCTTGCTAGGTCTCTCGGGTCCTCCAGGTCAACCAGGACTCCCAGGTTTTGGAAATGGAGGTCAGATCGGGCCTCCCGGCTATCCTGGAGAGAGGGGCCAGAAGGGGGAGGAAGGCCAGCCAGGCTTGTCCCTCCCCGGTCCTACAGGACGTAGCGGTCCCCCTGGGCTCCAGGGACCACCGGGACCTCCCGGCCCACCAGGTTACTCCACAGGGAACGGAGAATGTCTGGGAGGAGTCCCTGGGTTGCCAGGGCAACAAGGAGATAGAGGGTTCCAAGGAGAGACTGGACAGAAAGGTGAGAGAGATGGAACCAGAAACAGACCAACAGAACCGCAGTACCAAAACACAATTAGATCCAACCAAATCACAAGAAAGGGAAGTATTTGACCCTGTCAACCCTCTCTCGCATGGTCCTCCCACATATGTGCCGACTTAAGCCTTCCATGCTGAACGAGCAGTGTGATGAGAATCAGACGGTTTGGCGACATGTGCATGGAGGAAGCAAGTGATGGATCTTCTAAATTTAGAACTTGAAAAGAGTTTCTGACAAGACGAGGCATAATAGGGAATTCAACATGAGAAACCTGGGGACCCCTCCGAAACACACACACAAAATAATTATCCAAGAATCAACCAAAAGCCAACTGTAATTTTACCTTGCCCTAAAGCAAGAGCACAGAGTGACATATTACCTGACCGCTGTCAGGATTGTTCACTGTCAAATGTGTAGATGAGCGCAGAGGTATAAGCTACATATTGTATAATGTACAAACACACATTATTTTAAAGAGAGTAACACATTTTCTGATGTGACACACACTAATCAGGGTGTATAAAAAGAAGATGTCTTGGAAGAAGACATCTTCCCATTAACATATTACACTAGAACGGGAGCAACTGACCAAAAATAGGTGTGCCAAGCTTGTAGCATCATACTCAAAAAGACTTGAGGCTGTAATTGCTGCCAAAGCTGCTTTAACATAGTATTGAGCAGAGGCTGCAAATACTTATGTACATGTGCTTTTTAATTTTTAATTTTAATACATTTGCTAAGATTTCAAACACACTTCTTTTACATTGTAATTATGGGGTATTGTTTGTAGAATTTTGAGGGAAATAATGAATTTAACTCATTCCGGAATAAGGGTGTAACATAATATAATGTGGAAAAAGTGAAGTGCTGTGATTACTTTTCGGATGCACTGTATTATTGTCTCACTCATACAATCGAAACACAGTTCACCAATATTGATTGTAGTTAAATATGTGAGTCTAAAACGGCCAGCTCCGCAGCGTAAGAAATCACAAACAATTCAGTAGGCTGCGGAGCTGGCTGTGGTGCTGAATCCACCTGTTGTGGCTTTAAATCACTGTATGGGAGAGTGTTTTAACCCCCTTAAAATTTGTGACATCTGTGGCATTGTGCTGTGTGATGAAAATTGCACATTTTTATAGTGGCCTTTTATTGTGACCTGCCAAAGGCACACCTGTGCAATAGTCATGCTGTCTAATCAGCATTTTGATATGCCACACCTGTGAGGTGGATGGATTATATCGGTAAAGGAGAAGTGCTCACTAACACAGATTTAGACAGATTTGTGAACAATATTTGAGAGAAATGGGCATTTGTGTACATAGAAAAAGTCTTCAATCTTTGAGTTCAGCTTATAATAAATGGGGGCAAAAACAAAAGTGTTGCATTTACATTTTTTCAGTGTAAATAGCTATAAATAATAATATTTTATTCTACTTTAATGGCACTTTTATTATAAAAAAATCTCAAAGCACTTTAAATAAATATGAATGATCATAAAAAAAAAAAATGACAGCGATATAATATGAAAAGAGCAATCCATAGTAAGTCTTGGCTTCTAAGAGAAAACAATGTGCACACTGCTCACAAAATGAAGTGGAAACCCGAGCAGCACTTTCTAAATTATTTATGTGTTTATTATAAAAACATATGACCACATTAGATACAAAGGTCTCTCATAAAGCCCAACAAAATATTTGAGACCCAATCCAACATTGATATTCTTCTATAGTTTAGACATAATACACTATGCAGAAACATAGCACCAAGTTATGTGACTTGTTGCCATGACAATTGGGCAACTAATGAAAATCAACAAGCTGTAACTATAAACAATATTCATATCTATTTTTCAATTTGTAAATTGTTTAAAAACTTTACAATGTTTCGTTTTCACTTTTCAAAATGTTACCCTACCGATGAAACCCATGAAGTTTGAACTGAATTACATTGAGAGATTAATTATCAAATTGTTTTAGTACAGTTATGTGGCAAATAACAAAATAACAATGTGTCATTGACATCCTAACTAACTGATTTTATATCTGTCTTTTTCATACCTATGTTTTATTTATCTTTGCTTTCTCAGGTCAAAAGGGAGAGACGTGTGTGAACTGTTTCAGCAATAGCATTTCCATCCCTGGACAAGTAGGCCCTCCTGGCCCCCCCGGGTTTCCAGGTAAAACTCCATTCTGACCACCTGAAAAAAAAAAAATTTTTCTATCCAGAATCAGATCAATCTAACTGTTTTGAGCCTCCTCTCCCCAAAATAATCTGATTGCATTATTCTGATCGTATGGAAGACCTGTAACCCAAGGCAAAAAGTGATATAAATATTTTTTTTGCCCAGGGACTAAGTTTATCTCATTTGAATGAGATACTAAGTCATTCAAACAAGACAAACTAAGTCTCTGTGCAAAAATATGAAAAGAATTTGCCTTACTGTACATACATACTGTATTTTCGAGATACCAAAACATCACTTTTTTCGTGACATAAAAAGCCCTACGATTTTTGACCAAACTTCTGTAAAACATGTAAAATTGACCAATATATAAAATGTAATTATTTTAGTGTAATCAAATCAAATAAGTAAATAATTTCAGGGTTTTTTTACCAACTTATATGGTTTTGCCTATTCTCACCTGGTAGTGAAAGAAATGGAAATGGAAGTTGAAAAATATGGGATTGTGGTGAAATCGAAAGGACCAATAATATTGAATGAACTGTATGGGTCCTGGTGGTCCGACTGGCAACAACTGACACAGAGTATCCATTCAGAATATGAGAAACACAATGTCCATTAAAGAGTTTTAATTAAGAGACGTCAACACACATACAACACCATTCTTAATAACTATTTTGTAAAGAAAGGAGAAACTTAGTAAATAGCTCATCAGTTGTTATCATGCATATTTACGTCAATGGTAGGCTATGCTGATGCAAATACATGCAAGATACAATGTAAAACCTATGAATTAATACTGGCATTTCCATATAGTACAAACAAAATAGGTGACCTATAGATATGAACAACAAGCATCCATCACAAAATGCTGACAAATGCTAAAGCGCTAATGCTGCTACTCTCACTAGCATGGAAAATCCAATGTATATTGAATGGCAATGCTAATGCTAACCCTAATGCTAATGAGAGTGTGCGAGGTAACAAGTTACCTGGACATCTTAACAAATCCAATGACAAATATTTAAAAGCATTAATTGGCTACAAGATAAAAGACAGAAATATTTGTAACTCAGAGTTTGCAGTATGTACAATCATACCAGAAAGAGAAGATACTGTCCACAAGAGATATTAACAGGAGGAAACTGGCTACTTCAGTATGAAACCCCACTGACATTTCTGTGGACTACTGGCTGCTAATTTGCTAATAACTAATGATGATTGGCATTACTGTGATTCAATGAAAAATGAATTAATATGTTGCTTTGGATTTTGAGATAATCTGGCAGTTTTTACAGAAGTGAAAGCACATTAGTGTGCAAAAAGTGTAACACAACTCCAACAAAATCACTGATCTACCATACAAATAACATGCAATCATAACTGATCACATATTATGATTTGTAGATTGGTCACAATTGCCCATGATACAGTAACTTTCCGCTTTCGCTCCTCTCTTCTCTTTTGTCAGGTGTACCAGGGGTACCAGGTCCTAAAGGAGAGCGGGGATACCCAGGTGACCCTGGCCCTGCAGGTCAATCTGTAAGTAGTTCCTGCTTTTCACTTCCTGTTACCAAATGCTATGTCCTGTTTTTTTAAACCTTCACAACTTTGAGGTGAATGTTTTGGATTTTATTATGTACTTAGGTTTTTTGTAAAAATAGTTTACATAAATAATTGCCCAAAATGGCTTAAGATGGGTCCACAGGGCAACCTGTGTTGTTCAAATCTTATTTTTGCTCACTGACGTTTTGTTACAGAAAATAGCAAAAAAATTAGAAAAGCTTCACTAACCATCAGACACATTTTTTCATGTTAATTATTGTTATTTAACCAGGCAAGTTGACTAAGAACCAAATCATATTTGCCACAACAACCTCTGGGGTAATGTAATGGGGGGACAGTTAGGGTTAGCTTTCTTGCTCTCAAATAGAACAACAAAGATTTCACTTTGGTTGTTAAGGATTTAAACAAGAGGGCTCATTTAACAAGCGTGCATATGAAAAATCGTAAACCACGCCTGCAATCATATCTACGCAAAGTGTGTGATCAAAATTTACATTTGCTTGAAAATGTTCATAAATCTACACACAGCCTTGACCATGCGTAAACACAATAACAAGTGGTGGAATAAGGGACCTGCATCTGAAACATAGACAAGTTAATGTTGAAAATTATTTTTTTAATGTGTGAATAGAGAATAATTAAATATTGTATCACTGTCATTGTTTTTCTGTTGTGAATTTTTGTAACACTCCTCTAGGCTGTGGTACAGTATTTGATGCAATTTGACCATGTTGGTATACTTGTAATAGCTAACAATACAGTGCAGTACAAGTAGAGTCAATTGCTGAAAATATGTGTTAAAATACTGTTGAATTGTTATTACAGACTGAGACTGGGGATTTGAATGGGAGAATGATCCTTCGATGAAAGATTTGTTTTAAGCTATATTTTAGAAAGCACATTTTATAAGTCATGGGCAGGGCAGCTGACAGGGGGGGACAACCGGGTATGTTGTCCCGGGCCCAGTCCTGAGGGGGGCCCAAAATTTTATTTTTGCACAGTAATTTTTTTTAGCGGGGGGGCCCTAAATGTGGAGTTTGTCCCGGGCCCACATATTCCTGTCGGCAGCCCTGGTCATGGGACATTTCTACTGACAGAAGCCAGTAGCTCAGCAGACTTTGTTTTTTGATGTAAAAACAATACATTTTGGGTTCTCTGACTTTCTCTTGACCACCAGCACAAGGTAGCGCAAATTGGCATTGCGCTGCCCGGGATTTGAGTTAGATAAATCAGATTATCTATCCGTGTTGGATGAGCAGTGCGAAAAGAATTGTCGGCTGGATGACATGTGGTTGGATGAACCATGTGCGCACCCCTAGCCATCCCACAGCTCTGTCAAAGGAGTTGCGGAGCTGCCAACAGGGCAGGCTTAGTGGGAATTGGAAATTGGGAAATAATGAATAAAATAAAAAATACATTTATTTTTGAAAGCCACTTAGAACGAGCAAATCGATACATCTTATACTTTCTATACAGTACACTGTGTTCCAAATTATTATGCAAATGATAATTTTCAAGTCACCAACTGTTAGGGTATAGGTCAAATTTCATTGAACAAAACACCCAATGAAAAAACTGTTTCTTTCAAAAATAAAAAACTCTAAATGCACTGTTCCAAATTATTATGCACAACAGAGCTGCTGTTTTGATGTGAAATTCCTCCCACCCTCATAGATATTTTGCTTGAGGATCCTCCAAAGGGTGAGAAGCTCAGTCATCCATGAGGATCTTGGAGTAGAACCGCTGCTCTTTTGCGTAGAAAGGAACCAGTTGAGGTGGTTTGGGCATCTGGTAAGGATGCCCCCTGAGTGCCTCCCTAGGGAGGTGTTCCAGGCACGTCCAGCTGGGAGGAGGCCTCAGGACTAGGTGGAGGGATTATATCTCCATCCTGGCCTGGGAACGCCTCGGATCCCCCAGTCGGAGCTGGTTAATATGGCTCAGGAAAAGGAAGTTTGGAGTCCCCTGCTGGAGCTGCTGCCCCCTGCGACCCAATCCCAGATAAGCGTATGAAGATAAATGGATGGATGCTCCAAAGGTTCTCAATAGGGTTGAGGTCAGGGAAGGATGGGGGCCACACCATGAGTTTCTCTCCTTTTATGTCCATAGCAGCCAATGACACAGAGGTATTCTTTGCAGCATGAGATGGTGCATTGTCATGCATGAAGATGATTTTGCTACAGAAGTCACAGTTCTTCTATTTGTACCATGGAAGAAAGTGGTCAGTCAGAAACTCTCTATACTTTGCCGAGGTCATTTTCACAACTTCAGGCTCTGAATCAGCAACAAATCTCGTCACAGTACGATGATGACATTTAAGATACGTGAAATATCTAATATTTTCATACCGTTTCCAAAGCGTTGCACTTTTTGATGCTTTTTTGCAGCAGAGAGATCCTTTTTCTTTCCCATATTGCTTGAAACCTGTTGCCTGCTTAATAATGTGGAACATCCTTCTTAAGTAGTTTTCCTTTAATTGGGCTCTCCTGGCAAACTAATGATCACAGGTGTCTGAGATTGATTTCAGTGATCCAAAGAGCTCGGAGACACAATACCATCCATGAGTTTGATTGAAAAACAAAATATTTAATGTGTATGACACTTTATTACAATTTGCATAATAATTTGGAACATGGTGTATTGCTCATTGCCCAAAAGGTTGGAGTCATAAAGAGTTTGTTTATCTTACGTTAAATATGTGAGTTTCTAAAAACAATATGATAAATAGATGACACCCAGATTTACATAAAAGTCCATCCCGAGAATTCATTGCCATTCAATGTACTGGTGATTAGCGTAAAAGAGGCTGCTGAATGTAAAGGTGACAGGTGGAATGCATGACTCATTTATGATTGGATGCCTATTTGTGATTATTGAATATATTCATTTGAAGAACAACATATTTCCCAATGCAAAAGACACTTGTCCTTTCCTTACAAATGTTGACTTTTTACCCGTCAAGCGAGTAACCACAGAGGGTGACGAATCACATCATGCCCTCAACATGTTACACATATTATGGCATAAACTTCTGTGAAGCTCGAAAGTATATTTTTCTAGATGTATCATTGTAGATGTATCATTGTAGATGTATCATTGTAGATGTATCATTGTAGATGTATCATTGTAGATGTATCATTGTAGATGTATCATTGTAGATGTATCATTGTAGTCTCTCAAAGCAAAGAATGCAAAGAGAGTGCTGCATGCGGTGTGAATTCCTCTATTGGATGTAGACTCACACCCTGACGAAAGCTTGTAAGCCGCAACGCATAGGTGTTCTTCTGTCACCTGTTTCAAAATGACAAAGCCAAAATGAAATGTAAACCATAATTGAGTGCCTTGGAATATCATTGTAGTCTATGTTTCCCGTAGGCCTAAGGGATGATTTTGACCATGTTTGGGTTATTAGGAGTGGGTTGATATGCAAATCGTAGAGGCTGTGGACAAGCACTTATGCCCAGAACAAGTGGAATTTATTAATGGTGATTTACTACCGGTGCGCGTAAAATGGTCATATGATTATTTGATATATCCCACTTTATTGTGCATTACGCACATTCTTATTTGTGTTTGTAAGTACAAATTTAGGATTGTTTATATGCACGGTTGACCAATAAGCTCAGGTAGTTAGGGATACCAGTCAGATGTCCTAACCACAAGGCCGCTTTTCCTCCTCAGATTCTGTGTTTACTAAATAGGCCCTACATTATTCAGTAGGAGCATGTTCAATCTAGAAAGACCTTTTAGCGTGCTTAATGGAACTCATCCTCCACCTCTTCTCCACAGGGTTTGCCTGGCACACAGGGTGTTCCAGGTCCTCAGGGAGAGAAGGGAGACCCAGGCGATGCTATCCCTGTGGGTGGAATAAAGGGCGACAAAGGAGACAGCGGTTTCCCCGGACCCCCGGGCCTGCCCGGCCTGGATGGTAGACCTGGACGCGATGGAATTCCTGGATCTCCTGGCCTCAAAGGAGAATCTGTGAGTAGCAACTTGTCCATCTCTTTCCCTCCATCGGTTTCTTTGTTCTTTCTCTCCCTCCATATAGCCATGTACCTATTTCTTGGGTTTTCTCTTCTGCTACAAAGCGTTAGACATCTCTCTCCACCACATCTCTCCACAGGGTTCTCTGTCAAGAAAGGGGGATCGTGGTCCTCCAGGTGACCCTGGTCAGCAAGGTCTCCCCGGTGATAGGGGCGTATCTGGTTCCCCCGGTTTCGGACCGCAGGGCCCCCCGGGAGAGAAGGGTCTTCAGGGTGTCTCGGGGAGAAGTGGAACGCCTGGACCGCCAGGTAAGATTATTGTTTGAACTTTGTGATGGCCGTGAATAAAAAGCCAGAAGTGTTACGAAAATTCATTATATTGGACGAATTCATATTTTTTGCCTTCACCCGTTATATTCACTCGAGGGAATTCCCTGGTCAGGAAAAACATACCCCACAATTATGGTTGTTCCAATACCAACATTTTGACTTTACGATACTTGCTTTGGTACCTCAGTATCAATACTAAATGGATACCACGACGAACCATGAGTTTATATAGCTGGTCCTTTCTATATTTAGACAATCATCAGGATTAGTAAAGGTATTTATTACTCTCCATAATGATCACTGAAAGCATTTACAAGACTCTGTACTATGGGGGACCGGGCTTTCAGTGTTATTACCCCAAACCCTTCAGCCTCATGCAACTCAAAACTCATGTATGGAGCTTGAATTTCCACTTAAGCTTGAGCCTCTGTCAGCATTAGCCAAACAATAGATGTTTGAATTGCTGTTCAATGTCCTTGGATTTCTGGAAAGTTGCTTTTACATCCAATGTATTATTATTATTTACTAAAATTATCAAAATACTAATATATCCAAAATATTGCATCAAGCCTGTGAATGTCAGTTAGTCAAAGCATGTGGTTTTTACACCAGGGTTGTGGGTTTGATTCCCAAGGACCTGCCTGGTCTCTCTTCTACACCATGCCATACATGTGACAGAATGATGCAATTCCGGTAGTCACTCTGAATATGAGCAGCTGCTAAATCCCCAAACATTAAAATGTGACAAAGTTTATGTAAAAGTGAATCAACTGATCTCTATCATAGGAACTATGCATATATCTGTGAATGCAAGAAGCTCAATGACAACATGTTGATATGAACATTGCCTGACTCCTTAACTAATGAGGGCACTACAGTTCATCAGTTGACCCTCTTCATAACAGGGCCTAAGGGTGAGCCGGGACAGACAGTTGCAGAAAAGGGCCAACAAGGACCACGAGGACAGGATGGAGACCCCGGTCCTCCTGGAGTCCCAGGTAAACTTTTACTTTCCCTTCCAATGAGATTAGTGGAGATGAGGAGAACTACAATGAGGAGTAGGCTAATTAAATGTACATATCACATTATCTGTCAAATACATTTTTATCTGTATCACCTTGCAAAAACCCGTCTTTAGACAAGATTAACTTTATAACCAAACAATACTATTTACACTTTCTTGTCAATGCAAGGAGTTTGAGATGGTTTTTGTAAGCGCTATGGACAGTACTATTATTAAATATGTACACCCATACTAAATAATCTCTGTAGGAGCTTAAAGGTGGTTAGAATTGTGGAGAGATAACAAATTTTTTGGCAAAAGCAAAATCCAGTAGAATCATTGCATTTTTTTGTTTAATGCTACCAATATTGGAATGTGGTAAAACTGCTCTATACTCTTAGTCAGCATTCCATCTGTGTGGTGTTTTGGGCAAATGATGTGACTGTACACTTCCTGTCATTGTTGGATTCTGCTCAGTAATATTGATTTATACATATTTATAGTAATATAGGGTATGCTGTGAGTTCTGGAAAGTGTTAAACAGTAAGGTAACTAGGATCTAGGTTCAACCCTGCCACGACTCAGCCTTCACTTGTGTATCCACAGGTATCCCTGGCACTCCAGGACCGCCCGGACTCAATGGGTTACCTGGGGCCAAGGGCGACCCAGGCCTGCCTGGAATTGGACTGCCAGGACCTGCCGGATCTAAAGGTAAATAATCATATCTGGATAGCAACTAAGGATGCGTAAAAATCTAATAAAATAAAAAATATATATGTATATATATATAAAAATAACTACTACTTACTTTGTGAAGAAAAACATTGATTTAAATAAGAATGTTAGCTCTCCGTATTGGCCACCAGAAAACTCAAAGATCCATGCTTTCCTGATGCTTATGCACAAGCCAATGACTGCCGATCGATCCCTCACAGCGATACTTCATGGCGTAATTAATTCAAAACAGCACCCAAAGGCATAAAATATAGCTGATGAATTAATGTGTGGCTAAGTAGAAAAAAGTACATAGTTTCCAAAATCAAAGGTTTTGAAAAACAAAAAGTTTCCACAACTTTACTTGTTGTTCCATCAAAAGGTATCACCTTGTTATAGATAATATGCACATAACAAGTAGTTTAGTTCTATCTTGAAGAAACATTAAAAACATTTTAACATTTTCACATGCTATAAGGACTCCTAAGCTTTTTGCTTTTTGCATAAAGAATGATTTGTATGTTTGGTTAGTTAGCTTTGTGGCATAGCGGACCGCAGATGTCCATCCTGTTCTATTAGAAAATTGGGTATATGGATGAGGAATTGTAAGGCGTAGCACAATATTTTTACAGTAATAAAATAGGGAAATTATTAAGTACCATACATGCCACGCCCACAGGATTCCCTGGCTTAGCTGGTTTACCAGGTAATCCCGGAGGTCCAGGGCGACCAGGAGTGGATGGACTGCCGGGTCAGCCAGGTTTCCCCGGAGCTAAAGTACGTACAACTGACACAGTAGCACAGATGAATTGTATTGCTCGAAGAATGACATAGATGTTAAAGTTCATTCACAGCAACAGTAATTAGAACTGAATGGTATTGTATTGACCTTATATAGGCCTAGGTAAATTATTCCTTCTTTAGTTGTCTGTGTTTGAAAAATCATTCATGTTTATTTTGTGTGTGTTTGTAAAAGGGAGAGCCAGGGTTTGGGTTGCCAGGTCCTCAGGGCCCTTCAGGAATACCCGGAAGTAAAGGGTTTCCTGGACCCAAAGGAGACTCTGGTTTCCCAGGTAACCCCGGCTCACCTGGTCGATCTGGTTCCGACGGTACCCCGGGTCCCAAAGGTACTGTTTCAACTTCTGAAGATGTACTCAATGGAATTAGCTTTTTCGGCGCATGGTGTTGTGTGTATCTTCTCTGCATTCGATAAAATCTATGTTTTTGACTTCAATGGCTAATTCTTTTTGGAATTATTCTAAATTATACAGAGCCTAGTTTAGACTATAAACATGCTCATTGCTTATTAGTATTTATTGAAGGTAGAATCTTTTAGTAGCTTGTTAGTTGCCATGGTTAACAGGTTATTTTCCTGTCCATCTGATCCAGGTGACTCCGGAATTCCAGGTGTTCCCGGGCCCCGTGGCCCTCCAGGACCACCTTCCTATGGCCCTCCGGGTAACCCCGGTCAGCCTGGTCCGCCTGGACCTATGGGTTCTCCAGGTAATCATTTTATTATCTGAATATTATAAAATAATATTTTATGATCAATAACAGATCATTTTCATTCAGACATACATTACAAACTATGTTTACTTTATGTCAACCATGTCTGTTGAGATGACTGAATGTCTGTTTGTATCTAGACCAACTGGGTTGTATGTGCATGTTCACCCTAATTGATCGTAAGCACTCTTTCATAAAGCTTTATATTGTGTTTAATGGATGAGCTGTGTGGTTCAGGCTGTGGTGGTCAAATCGTCACTGTGAATCTTTAGAGCACCAAGTGAGTAATCTTTAGAGCACCAAGTGAATAACCTTTAGAGCACCAAGTGAGTAACCTTTAGAGCACCAAGTGGTTTCTGAATGTTGCACTTGCAAAGGGTTGGTTCATTGGATGTTCACTGAATGACCTGGACAGCTTTGTTTTGAGCACTGAATGATGAAACCACGGCAACCGCATGTATGTCTGGGAGATCACAGCGATGTAGGTTGTCAGTCTGTGAAACGACCACAACTGTCCTTCGATCTTGGGAGCAGACTCTGTGTTTTTGTCCTGTCATCTATCATGTTCTCCTTTTTTGTTGCCTCGTTGGCGAAACTCACACGTGAAGCTGTATGTTAAACACCCACCCAAGCAACTCATTGGGTTAAAACACCTGTTCTCGTCTCGTTAAAACACATTTCACCTTTCTGGCTCAAGCTAAATATCTGCACCATTCACATCACCTTTTTCCTGACTGCTCACGAAATACCATTCTCTTATTCAGTTTAATCCAAGGCACTAACAGTTCTGAAGGCATATTCCTAATGTATGTCATGTTTACAGGGAGCGTTAAAATCCCTCATCTCTCTTTCTCATTATCCAATGCCCTACATCTTCTCCATTTCGAAATACGCCCTCCTTACCACCTGCCACCCTCTACGTTTTGACCTCAAGGCCAGAAAGGTCTTGTACCAAAATCTGTCTAGACTGCAGTATTCACCCGAAAGACGATTGGTTGTTCGGTTAATGGTACTGAGTTTTTGGTTGATTTTTAAATGGGTACTTTATTTCAATGTGATCGGCTAAATGGTCTATCGACTGTAGTGCTTCAGCTGTGTTACAGTGAGGTTCTTTCAAGTATTGTATGTATTCTAGACCAACATATGGGACCTTTCGAATGAACAAAATAAAAATTACACTAAGCCATTACACTAAGTTAAAAAAAATATAATTCCATCTCATTTACCTCAAAACATTGTTTTTTTACATTCCTCACAATGGAAAATGTTTCACGTTTAAAGTATTATATGGAAGAATCACTTCTGACTTTAAAAAAAAATTGTTCATGGCATTTCAGGATATGCAGGCGCCAACGGACCGAAGGGAGATCCCGGGCCTCCCGGCCTGGATATTCCAGGGTTGCCAGGTGATAGAGGAAATCCTGGTTTTCCCGGCAATCCTGGGGGTCCTGGACCTCAGGGTAACCCTGGCAATCCTGGTAATGATGGACTGCCCGGCTTGCCTGGTAAGAGAACAGTGATGGACCCCAAGTCAGCCCTGTCTGATGTGGGCTTTACTTCTATTTTCAGATCCGATCTTATTTCTTTGCATATAATTTGGCAAAATATGTAGTAATTAATTAATCAAGTAATATCAACATGTGAAATGATTCTTCACAATGTAATTTAGTAATAAAAATCTGACTCTATACATGATGCCTCTTTCTGTTTCAGATTGTCTGGTCTTGGTTAAACATCTCTTTGTACTATATAGGGATAATGACGAACAACTACATTTTTTTCATTCTTGCAATTTGTAATATATTTGACTATTCTGACATCATTGTTTTTACTCAGTCTCATCCCAAATGGAACCCTCTTCCCTAGGCACTGAGCCTCAAGTTTATTGGCTACACCACCCATTTATCAAATACTGAATTGCTTCTGAAGTGATCGTTAGTCTCCTGTTGCAGTATCTCTTGCTTTGTTTGATACTTTCAGACTTCTTTTGCTTTCTAATTTGGTGACACCCAGTTCATATTAAGGCCCTGCTACATTAAAGCATCTCCCAGCGGTCTTGGGACAGTCAATTTTTGATATACGTGTTTTCCGATGCACATCCAATTCCATTTTGGTTATCATGCTGTACCAGAATCCTTACACACCAGAAATAATGCACTCTAGCCATTGTTCTTTAGTTTATAGGCACTCAGGCCAACACAAGGATTTTCTAGGGCATGTTTTCAGAGGATGGTGCACTGAACTAAAATCATCTAGTCAGTGGCTTGCAGTCCTGTGGGAAACATGGATATGGCAGTTCACAAAGAGAAAACAAAATATGCTAAGCTACTATGAAGAGCAGTGTCAACTAAAAACGCACAGCTAGTTTGTCCTTATTCACAGATAAGTTTTCACTCATATCAGTTAAAAATGATAAGTGTCTTGAGTGGGCAAACTATAATCAATGTTGGACAATTGATGAGAAGACAGAAATTGCCATGTCCAATTAATCCCCGTTCAGATTACCTGATTGGCCTGCAGAGTGTCCAGAACTCAACCCAATAGAGCATGTTTGGGATTAGACTGAACAAGCTGTTTTCATTGTGAATGTTCCACCGTCCAATCGAACGCAACTGCGTGATGCCATTGAGGCAGCATGGACCAACATCTATGTGGAACGTTTCCATTCATGGACCAACATCTATGTGGAATGTTTCCATTCATGGACCAACATCTATGTGGAACGTTTCCATTCATGGACCAACATCTATGTGGAACGTTTCCATTCATGGACCAACATCTATGTGGAACGTTTCCATTCATGGACCAACATCTATGTGGAACGTTTCCATTCATTCCCGGAAATATTCTGGCCATTCTGGAGTAATGAATAGTCTACGAAATGAACGTATCGGACAAAAAAGCCAGAGCACCCATAGTCAGGCTCGAACCACCAACTATCATTTGGTAGGCCTTCCTGAAATGAAGCGACTTAGCCCACTACGCCATGCGGACTCCCTCACATACCTGTCTCCATCTGCTTACTACACTTAAAAAATCCCTTCAAAATAAGTAGTGCCCCAAAAATGGAATAGGATGTCACTTTTGACCCTTTGTACCTCTGATGTTTTCTCTGTTGTCCTCTCTCTCCTGTCTGTCAACAGGGGCTAAAGGAGACATGGGTGTGATGGGGGCTCCAGGGCCTGTGGGAGTCTCTGGTAACCCTGGAGGACCTGGCTTCCCTGGACCTAAAGGTACTCATAGTAGTAAAAATAAAAACATTGGCTTAAACACAGACCTAGTTGGTAGACACGCAAAAAGACTGTGACTCTGCACTCCAGGTGAAGATGGTTTCCCAGGGCGACCCGGTGAGCCTGGAGGTCCAGGTTCAAAGGGAGACAGGGGAGATCCCGGTCTACGCGGACTCCCCGGACCCAGTGTCAACGCAGTGGGATTGAAGGGAAATAAAGGAGATCCAGGAGCACCAGGTTAGTTTTGCTGTCTGCCGCCTGTTTCTGCCTGTCTGTCCCAATGTCCCAGAAGTACACTTTCTTTGCTAGACTTCGAGCAATGGTTCTTGGCTTGTTACAGTTTCTCCCGATAGCTAAAACACTAAAAGTGAATGCCGATACCAAAACGTTGAAACCGTACCGTTTGCGTGCATGTCGTACACACAGGCACCAAACGAATAAACACATTGTCGGCATGGCACCGTAAACAATTCTGTAACACAGGGTGCAAAACATTACACGCATTGGCCAATGATGAAACACTGTGCAGTCACCACGTCCATTCAATAGTTAAAATACACACAACATTACACCCCCCGCACACACAGTAAAACACTTAACCTGTAACTGAACATCAATCAGTCCCTATAATTCAGGTATGAGCACCTGTCATGAGACAATCACAAATATGGAGGCTGAAGGACCAAGGGGAAGGAGAAGTAGATGAAGAGACGGGGGAAGAGGGAGATGAGATAGAGGAAGAGACTCTGGTAAAAACCAGACATCGGGACTGAAACATCATCGGCCAAAGGGCCATCCAGAACGTCGCTGGGCAGTGCGGGGGCAACATCACCATGTGTGCAGCCATTAGTGTTCAGGGGGTCCTCCATCACCATGCCACCCTGGGTCCCTACAACACTGCACACATACTGATATTTCTGCATGCACTACATGCCGCGGTCACATAGGACCAACCAGGGCAGCCCATGTTCGTTGTCATCTGGGATAATGTCAGTTTCCACCGGGCTGCTCTGGTCCGGGACTGGTTCGCCAACCACAACCATTTCACGGTCAAGGAATTATTTTCGGCATGGCAGTGGAAGGTCTATGACCACCTATCACATGCACGCATGCCGCTCCTGCGAGCAATGGAGGAGGCATGCAGAGAAATCGAGGTGGGGTCAATCCACGGGTGGATACGCCACGCCCAGCGATATTTTCCCCATTGCCTGGTGAGGGTGAACATCGCCTGTGATGTGGACGAGGTGATGTGGCCCGACTTCAATCGGCGGCGTAATCGCTGACTTGTAATGGGAGTTTTTGTGCTACCTGTATACAATGTATCACTGAGGCTTGGTTGCGGGAATAAAAATGGTTAAAACTAAAAATGACAGAAGTGTCTTGAGTAAAGTTGACCAGTGTGTTGTGTCTGATTTGACTGTTTATTGTTCATGTGCATGTGTGTTAACTATCGATCTAAAGAGGGCCTTTTGAAGTCAGAGTGTTAAGTTGTGATTGCAGAATTTCTTTTTGACATGACAGTTAGATGTTAATCTCCAAGTGTTGTGTCAAGAATTTTTGTGTGTTGAGTTTTGACACAATGAGCCTAATTTAGCATTTTGTGTGTTAGCAATTGGGAAAAACTGTAATAAGATTTCAGGGCTGCAAATCATGAGGTGATTGTAAACTGTTCTGTTTTCTGGGTTTTTTTGTAGGGTTGTCTGGTCTGCCGGGTCAGAAGGGTATTCAGGGTCTCCCTGGTGACCCAGGCCAACCAGGAGAAGATGGAAGACCTGGACTACCTGGACCTCAAGGTACAGTACATGGTCATCCTATGGTAACTCATTGTGGTGCTCGAAGGTTTGTGATATTCTGTAGTTCTGCATAAATATTATATCATTATTTACTATTCTGACTGTAATGTTATTTAGATGTTTTATTACAATGTTATATTTCAGGTCCCAAAGGAGATTCAGGTTTCCCTGGAAGTCCAGGTACACCGGGAACCCCAGGACCTAAAGGCAACATGGGGGAAATGGGTTTCCCAGGTAGGTGTAAGGGTCCCTAAAAGATAGAGCTCCATCATCACCCTTGGATTTAAAATGTATTTGTATTGGTACAATCAAATGCAATAATAAGACATTATACATATTTACACAACTGCTGTGAACGTAAGCTTAACTCCATCTAAAACATTCTTCATGGTCAAATAAACTGATTATCAATTAATATGTGAAATTATTAACTTTTTAGAATTGACAAATAAATTAAATCTCTATTTTGCAACTATTCCAATCTCATTCTCCATGATGATGTCATAGGACCCAGCGGAGTGAAAGGAACGCCCGGCCTCCCAGGTCGGTCAGGGTTACCTGGTAACCCAGGAGCACCAGGCCAACCTGGAACAAAAGGAGACCCTGGAACTCCTGGTTTTGGTATCCAGGGACCACCAGGTCCAAAGGTGAAAAACATATTATATAATGCTCTAGAACTGCCTGAATTTGATGATGCTTCACTCTATCTTTTTATGGATAGATGACATCATTCATAAAAAAGTGTGGTAGAAAGAATTATGTGAATTCTTTGGTAATACCTGGATTTTTGCATAAATTGGTCATAACATTTGATCACAACAATAGACAAACACAGTTTAATAATAATAAACATGAATAATAAACAAACAATTATACATTTTCATGTCTTTATTGAACACAACATGTAATTTCTCACAGTGCAGGGTGTAAGTACAGTATGTGAACCCTTGAATTTAGTTACTACAGTACTTTGGTAGCAATAATGGATCAGACGTGTCTGATGTCTGGTGTGAATCGCTCTCGAGGTCATGTCTCACAGCATTTCAATCGCGTTGAGGTAAGGACTCTTGGCCACACCAGAAACGCATTTGCTTCGGTTGGAGCTATTCTGTTGTTGATTTACATCTGTGCTTTGCGTCATTAACCTGTTGCATGTCTAGATAACCTTGGAAATCCACTTTTCCATCGATGATAGCATGCTCTATAGACACCGAGGCAGAAAAGTTGCCCTAAAACATGATGTCCCCTCCACAATACTTTAAAATTTCGCTAAGTTTACTATGTTGGTGTGCTGTGCCTTTTTTATCCACACAGTGTTGTGTGTTCCTTCCAAACAACTCAACTTTGTTTTCATCTGTCCACAGAATTTTGCTAATAGCACTGTGGAACATCCAGGTGCTCTTTTGCGAACTTCAGACATGCAACAGTGTTTTTTTGGACAGCAGTGTCTTCTTCCGTGGTGTCATCCCATGAACTCTATGCGTGTTTAGTGTTTTACATATTGTAGATGTGACATGTCAGCATGTTCCAGAGATATCTGTATGTCTTTAGCTGACACGCTAGGATTCTTCTCAACACTGTCGATCATTCTGAACGTACAGGACAGACACTCCTACGGGAGGGTAGCAACAGTGCTGACCCTTCTCCATTAATAGACGGTTTGTCTTACCGTGGAGTGGACTGATGATCATCATGACTTTTAGAGGTACTTTAACAACACAGTCCTTGATCTCAGGTCTTCTGAACTCTCTTTTGTCCGAGGCATTGTTCACAACAGGCAATGCATTGATTGGACTCCAAGTAAGCAGACTCCTTATTCGAATTAGCTTTCACCAATTCAGACCACATTTCGATGGAGCTTCTCGTTTTTTGACAGGCGCACATTAGCAATCTCAGGGAAAGTGCAAGTGTCTGTGTGAGTAGCTCGGACATGTGCACCAACATAGCCAATCAAAGAAATAGTTTACAGTGCATGGAAACCCTTGTAGTCAGCGAGAGGGAGGGATAAGAGAAATCAGGAATGAGAGTTGATGGAAGGAATCACATTCTATGGCTTTCCCAAACGTTTGAAAATCGGCAATGTGAACGCATACATACAGTTGTGCAAAAATGTTGCATACCCCTGGAGAATTGGTAATTCATGTACCATTTTTAAAGAAAACATGAGTGAGCAGGCAGAACAATGTTTTTTTTATTTCTCGTGGGAGTTATATTCAACTGTAAATCGTAACAGATCATTAAACAAAACATGGCAACAAAGAAAATAGTGAAATTATCCCTGTTCAAAACTCTGCATACTGTCAGTTCTTAATGCAGTGTGTTGCCCCCTTTAGCATCAATGACAGCGTGCAGTTGTTTGTGATCGTTGTTTATGAGACCTCGTATTCTTGCAGGTGGTATAGCTGCCCATTCGTCTTGGAAAAATGCCTCCAGGTCATGCAAAGACTTTTAGTCGTCTTGCATGAACCACATGTTTGAGATCTCCCCAGAGTAGCTTGATAAAATTCAGGAGACTGTGATGGCCAATCCACCACCTTAAAGTTTTTCTGCTGTAACCACTGGAGGGTCAACTTGGCCTTGTGCTTAACGTCATTGTTGTGCTGGAATGTCCATGAGCAACTCATGCACAGATTTCGTGCAGAGGAATGCAAATTGTCTGCCAGTATTGTCTGATAATTTGCTGCATTCATCTTGCCATCAGTTTTCACAAGGTTTCCCGTGCCTTTAGATCTCACACACCCCCAAAACATCATTGAGCCACCACCATGCTTCACAGTGGGGATGGTATTCTTTTCACTATAAGCCTTGTTGACCCCTCTCCAAAGAGGTTGTGACCATAAAGCTCTATTTTGGTCAAGTCACTCCAAATTGCAGTGTACCAGAAGCTGTCAAGGCATGTCAAGGTGTTGTTTGGCATATTGTAACCAGTCTTTTTTATGGCACTGGCACAGTAAAGGCATCTTTCTGGAAACTCAACCATGCAGCTCATTTTTGTTCAAGTATTGTCATATTGTGATCCTTGAAACAACCACACTGTCTTTTTTCAGAGCAGCCTGTATGTCTCACAAGGTTACGTGTGGGTTTTTCTTTGTATCCTGAACAATTCTTCTGGCAATTTTGGCTGAAGTCTTTCTTGATCTACTTGACCTTGGCTTTGTATCAATATATCCCTGAATCTTTCACTTCTTAATAAGTGATTGATCATTACTACTGGCATTTGCAAGGCTGTGGAAATCTTTTTACATCCGTTTCCAACTTTATGCTGTTCCAGTACCTTATTACGCAGGTCTTTTGACAGTTCTTTTCTGCACCCCATGGCTCAGGATCTAGCCGGCTCAGTGCATCCACATGAAAGCTAGTAAACACATTGACTATTTATGCACAGACACAAATTGCAATTTAAAATGCCACAGGTATGGAAAATTAACCTTTAATTTACATTTTAACTTGTGTGTGTCACCTTGTATGTCTGTGCCAAGGACAAACATTCAAGGGTATGTAAACCTTTGATCAGTGCCATTTGGGTGATTTCTGTTATCAGTATGATTTACAAAGGTGCCATACAACTGTGTGATCATGGCTTCATATGAACATTATCCTTACATAACAGTCTGATTTTTTTGCATAAACATTCATATTGTTAAAATAAACGGTATGCATACTTATGAGCACAACTGTATTTTGATGAAACAAACACAAAACATTTTAATAGATGAGAAGGAAAAATTAACATAGGTCAACATAAAAAGCCATAAAAAGTGTGATGAAAACACAATCAAAAGGAGAGGACATATACCTGGCCGTAATGGAATTGTTGAAAGAAAGACGTGGATAGATGTGAAATCTGTGGTGTCTTTTTATTCTTTTTAGGAGAAATTTGAAACTCTTGTCAAGTTTTCATTCATGATTACTTTTTTTGCTAACTTTTTCCAAATGTCCTAAATATTGTACTAAATACTGAGTTTTGTTTTTTTACGTAGTTTCTCTTAAAGTATGCACTTACTGAAAGTAGCTGTGGATAAAAGCATCTGCTAAATGACTAAAATGTAAAATGTAAAATGTTTGAACCTTGGCTGGGTAGAAAACTTGAATGACTGGACCTCTTAGAATTTTAACAGGCCCACCCTGCACTGTGAATGTTTAAATGTATTCAATATTGAAGTGAAAAATACAATGTTTTTTGTGATTTTAGTTTTAGCAGGATGTGTTTGTCTATTTTTGTGTTATGACCAATTTATGCTGAAATTAAAGTAATTCCTAAGAGTTCACATATTCTTTCCTGCCACTATAGATAAATAAGGTCCATTAATAAAGTAATTTTGTATAGTTAGTATCATAGCGTAAAGTAATGTTGTGTTGTCATTATCATAGCATAAAGTTATTTTGTATAGTTATTATCATAGCGTAAAGTAATGTTGTGTAGTCATTATCATAGCGTAAAGTAATTTTGTATAGTTATTATCATAGCGTAAAGTAATGTTGTGTAGTCATTATCATAGCATGAAGTAATTTTGTATAGTTATTATCATAGTGTAAAGCAGCACAGTCTATTTCGTGGCTATATTAAAATAGTGGTCTTTACCTTAAACTCTGTTTCTTTATTTTTTATTTATGTCTTTCTTGCATTCTCCTCTGTTTCTGTTAGGGTGATCCTGGCCAACCAGGTTATCCCGGAGATAATGGAGCAAAAGGATTGCCTGGAACACCAGGGCTTCCAGGGTTTCCCGGCGGTCCAGGATCCAAGGGCGAACCGGGCCTCCCAGGATTTCAAGGTAAATAAAGTTTGTGGTGGTATGGACTAACTAGCATTGGGAACGGCCAGGGTCCACGATATGACATAACAATGGCCAATTCTGCATAGTTTTCTTATATTCCATGGTTGACATGTTGGGTGCTATTTTAACAATCTAAGCGCACAGGGTGAAGCACATGGTGCAAATGCTAGTTTGACGGCGGAAAAAAGGGTCCATGTGCCGGGCGCATGGTTCAAACGGGTTGTACTAAGTGTCTTTGTTAATTCATAGGTGTGTTTTGTGCGTAACATGCAACAATAATCTAATCAAAGTGTCATCTACCAATCCTTTTAAGAGTCTGACAATAGTGTGCGCGCGCTGTGCATACGCCTAGGTGCATTTGACTAATTCGCTGTTAAAATAACAATGACATGCTGCGCCATTGACTTTAGACCAGGTTTTTGTTGGTCAATTGTGCAATCACGTTCCGATGCCTCAAGATAGCACTACGCCAAGAATTATCCTGAACACACCTCCCTGTAAAGATTGGCGCAGGTGCATTTGCGATTTAAACAATGCTGGACGAGAAATGGACAACTGCGTCTGTCTTAAACTAGCAAAGAAACTTGCATCCGGCCTTTGCGCTGCATTGCGTCGGGTGCAAGATAGGGCCCTTAATTTTTATGGGATTTTTTTCACATGCCTGCAATTCTTAACAGACAATGCATTTCTGCAAAAATTCTATGTGAGTAAATTTAAATACTGAAGCCCGGGGGGTCCGCGTGGCCTAGTCGCTGCATTACACAACAGTCTACGTCATGATAGTGAGTGGTTCGAGCCTAACTATGGGTTCTCTGAATTTCCCCGGACCGCCAATAAGAGGCAGCATAAATTGGCATAGCGCTGCCCAGGATTTGGGTTAGATAAATCAGATTATCTATCCTGCCATGTAGCTCCACAGCGACTCCTTGTGTGCAGATCGGGTGCCTGTAAATTCAATCACAGAAGTATGGTGAACATAATCATCCTGTACATGATCTGACTAAAGGCTTCCATATTGGATCAACAGTGCGGACAGAAATCGGCGGCTAGGGCGACACGTGGTTGAATGAACCATGTTTGTGCCGTTCACCATCCTACCAATCAGTGCAAGGAGTTGCGGAGCTGCTGACAAGGCGGGATTCAAGGGAATTGGGAAAGAAGGAAAATGGGGGAAAAGAAATAATAATAAATAAATACTGAAGCATGCACCCAACCCTAAACACTGGAAACGAGTGGTGTAACATATTGTTTTACATTCAATATGAGAAATAATATTCTCTCCTGACAAATACACTAAATGCTGTCATGAAATCAGATGATGTCAAGAAGTATTATTTGTTATGTGATTTTAATCATGTTTTAAACATGTCTTAGAATAGAAATAACAGCAAGTACTGGCTTAGCTCACAGCTTCTAGAAATGGAATACATTTCTACAGAGAAATTTCACTGATCAGCCACAACATTATGACAGATGAAGTGAATAACACTGATAATGTCATTATCATGGGACCCGTTAGTGGGTGGGATATATTAGGCAGCAAGTTAATATTTTGTCCTCAAAGTTGATGTGTTTGAAGCAGGAAGAGCAGGTCAGACCATCTCCAAAACTGCAGCAGGTGTTCCTGGACTGCAGTGGTTAGTACCTATCAAAAGTGGTCCAAGGAAGGAAAAGTGGTGAACCGGCAACAGGGTCATGGACACCCGAGGCTCATTGATGCACGCGGAGAGCGAAGGCTGGCCCGTGTTGTCCGATCCAACAGACAAGCTACTCCAGATCAAATTGCTGAAAAGCTTCATGCTGGTTCTGATAGATCGGTGTCACAGGAACACACAGTGCTTCCCAGTTTGTTGCATGTGGGGCTGCATAGCACCAGGCACCAGGAAGAAGACAAGCCAGTGGAGGCAGTATGATGCTTTGGGCAATTTTCTGCTGGGAAACCTTGGGTCCTTTCATTCATGTGGATGTTACTTTGACACAAACCTAAGCATTGTTGCAGACCATGTACACCCTTTCATGGAAACGATATTCCCTGATGGCATTGGCGTCTTTCAGCAGGATAATGCGCACTGACACAAAGCAACAATGTGGTGGAATGGTTTGAGGGAAAAAAAATGAGTTTGAGGTGTTTAATTGGCCTCAAATTCCCCAGATCTCAATCCAATTGAGCATCTGTAGGATGTGCTGGACAAACAAGTCCGATCCATGGAGGCTCCATCTCACAACTTACAGGGCTTGAAGGATCTGCTGCTAACGTCTTGGTGCCAGATAACACAGCAGACCTTCAGAGGTCTAGTGAAGTCCATGCCTCGACAGGTAAGGGCTGTTTTGGCTGCAAAATAGCCCTCTGATAGAACACCCAAATACTAAACAAACCTTCTGAAAATATGAGATTCAACCAGACACTTTCAAAAATGCTCTGATGAGCTGACCAATCAGTGGACTACATTAATATTTAATGCTAGGGACACGCGCACACAATTCTGTTATTGGTGTACACATACTCGATTCCTTAACAGAAAATATGCCTACTAACTGTCACAATTAGGTGTGTGAGAGAAGGAGGGAGACTGAACAGGAATGGTGGTTTGCAGATTTAATGTGCCAGTACGTGGTTCCAGACTGTTCTTCAATTAGAACAGTATACATATAGAGGATGCACAACGTAATTTTATATATATATATATATATACAGAATACTCACGCTCTAAAACAGCGTGCATGTGGATAATATACAACTCGTACGCTTACTCAACAATACAAATTAAGGTCTAGATACAATGCTAATAACGTGGCGAGGACACGAAGTAGAAAGTCCATAAGTGTAGCATGTCTGAAAAACTCACATCAATTATGTACAGCAAAATACACAAAATAGCGTAACGTCCTAATCACAGACAGATAATCAGTGCCCGACACCTCTCTCTAGTTTGGCCAGCTTTTATTTAATGAAACTAACTAGCTAATTGACCATGGCTGAACGTAATCATAAATCAGATCTACAAGATACCAGCCCAACCTAACCTAAACCCTATCTTAGCAATAGCCAAACTAGAGAGAGGTGTCATATGAACTTAAAGGGGCACACATCGCTAAACAGAAACACAAAGGGAAACATTCAAGAAAAATACTGAAATAAACACTATCAACAATGAGTCCTTGTCTCAGTCTGCTGTTAACACCAGTCCTGGCTGTGCTGGACATTACACTAACTAGGTAAAAAATATGAGGACAACTATTTTACTAACTGTAAGAGTAATTTAATGTTATTATTTAAACTATGGTATTATGATGATAATAAAGGATCCAGGGGTTGAAAACATCCACATAAATAATACAAAATACAGAGAATAATAGAATAGAAAAATCAACATTTCACAATATCTAACTAGCAACAAATGACTATTAATAATGTTTTTTTCAGAAATTGATTACATTGTCCCTGTATCATTCCTGTGTTCAGTAAAAACATGTCTATATAAAAATATATTAACAAATCGTAAAATCCAGGCCGACAGGACAAATTAATGTAACGTTACATAGTGCAGCTTTAATGAAAATCTGGCCGTTACTTATAGCATTTCCGGTAACACTTCTAGGTTCTCCGGGTATTCCCGGACCTAAGGGTCAGGATGGTATCCCTGGAAATCCTGGTCCCGGCGGAAACCCTGGCCGACCAGGAGAGAGCGGCCGTCCAGGACAACCTGGGTTGCCAGGTGACAAAGGTCAGGCAGGACGTGACGGAATCCCTGGAATAGCGGGAGTCAAAGGAGACCCAGGTAAGTGGCAGTTACGTGAGAGATTCTGGTATATGGCCTATATCCTACAGCTACATTCTCTATCCATAAACTCTGTGTTGCGTCGTGCCTAAGAATAGCGCATCACCTTGGTATATTAAGACCAAAGCATACCTTAAGCTTGAATATATTAACACCAAAGTGTTATGTTATGCATTAAAAACAAAATACCTCTTTTCCCATGATCCTTTTTTCCTGCAGGTCTTCCTGGTTTTGGTGGCCCTGGTGTCCCTGGTCTCCCAGGATTACCAGGTGAGTCACCATACCTGTATGTTGCCACCACAGGGTAAAACGGTGGGTGTAGTAAATGTACTTGGTGATTAAAAGGAGTTTGTAATTTTGACCGGTGTTCTTGCCGTCTTTCCACCACAGGTGCTAAGGGTGATCTTGGCCCACCTGGTCCCTCTGGTAGCTCAGGTCTCCCAGGTCAAAAGGGAGAGGTGGGCTTCCCTGGACTGCCTGGGTCCCCTGGTAGTGTTGGGCCCCCTGGTACCCCAGGTATAGCCCTCCAGGGTCCCAAAGGTAACGCTGGACCCCCTGGATTGCCTGGAAGAGCAGGTATGTCTTCGAATCGGTTACTACATCACCTTCAAGACAATATTGCTGCCTGGTTTTATGGCCATTTTCAAATTTCCAATGGAGATTTATTAGGTACAAATTTACAAAAATGATGTAAAGAGACACAAACACACACTAAAGAAACATCACAACAAAGGTGAAAAGCAGACAGCAGATATTGCCTATCAATAGCACTTGATTTGAATGAATCATGGTATTCCCATTGATTTGAATGAGTCATGGTATTCTTATTGATTTGCACGAGTCAAGAATCTAATAGCCAAATCCCACTAATCCCTGATATATGTCACTGAGCACAAACACTGAATGTCATTGAAATCACCAGCGCCGTTGTCTTCACACTGAGCACTGTACCAGACCACCCCATCGTACTGTATCACCACCACCAGCGCCGACAGCTATCAAAAGTCACATACCTCACTTTGTCGGTGACTATGAAATGTTGGAGTGTGCCACTTCCACGCACCAGTGTCTTTTTTAAATATCACAGCATGGGGGATGACCATGTTATTGTCTACGTCTACCATCCACCCACCCATTTTGAATCATCCTTGTGTCTCCTCACCCCACCCACCCTGTTCCTAATTGCAGGGGAACACGGATCCTGATGTGTCTATCGTTTTACAGGGTTGATGTGTGTCTTGTCTGATTGTGTAATTGTGCAATGTTTATTGTTTCATATCCTGAATGTGTAACATTGTGGTGAAACAGGCGGGCCACAATCCAACCCATAGCGGGGAGTAGGGTCACATTGATGCCTTGGCACCTGGTCTAACTGTGCAACCAAAGAAGGGGTTTTAAGGTGTCTACAAGCATAGTGTCATTTATTAAAGCAAGGCAATCTGATAAGCTATTACAATTTGACTCAACATTTTCTGTACAAAATAGATGTAACTCTTTGATTGGTCATAGTACACCTCTGGATTGTACAGCAATAAACAATACTCTAGATCTGTGGAATTCATTACAGAAAGATAGTATTGATTTATTGTATAAGTTAATAAAAATATAGAAAGTACATGAAAAAAAGCATGGTCCAGTGAAACTAGTAGTCTAAAACTATTTATAACCCTTATTTTGTTTGGACAGTTTTAGACCAAGAAGGGTTATCTGTGGCTAGTCGGTCTCAATCAGTGGTCTGGGTTTAATTCACATTTTCATTCTGCATGGTTCCTGTGAATACATCTGGATCAAATGCAAGCCTTTTAGCACAGAGCTGGAACAACTGGGCTCAATGTCAAGACTTAGAACGCAGTTGGAGATCATTATATTTCCTATAGAATTCCAGTTCCCTTGGATGTAGAATTTTATTGGTAATAAAGGGGAATTACTTTTGGGCTGTAACCCTGCAACTTTCTGTCAAGTATCACTTGCTCCTTACCCGCAATACTTGTATTTTAAGGTAGAGGGCCCTTGTGAGTAATTGTGTAAAATGATCTAACGCTGTATTGAGTCCAGTGCCACTAAGCCAGCTCTGTGTCAGTGTAGGCATAATCCCCGTTTAAAATTGGGGAGGAGTTTTGGTATGACATGTATTTCTGTTTCCTGTGGTGTGGCCGTGCCCACTCTGATGACACACATCCGTGACCAGGCCCTGAAGGTCAGCGTGCCAGTACCCAGGCATTTGTTCAATTGCATGTTTGCCTGATCTACAGTAGAAAACAATCAAACCCATCAATCTCAAAGTCACTCCTGTTCTAGAACACAATATAGATCCCCTAACTCCACTGTCTTGTGAAATACACTTGCATTTTTAAATAGGTTGTGGCAGCAGGTCATACTTTCTTTCTGTATCTTTGGCCTGCCAAACAAATCAATATGAATCTTCTTAAAGCTCCTGTGCATGTGCGGATTACAATTTGCGAATGTGTTACATGTGAATTTTAACAGACTACTTTTGCAAAATGATACTAAAGTATAAAACAAAAATTTCATGAAAGCTGTTTAGTAATGTTATCATTAAGTTGACTTAATGTGCACAGAACCTAATGCGCACTCTCACAGAAGCTTCTGGAACTCCGGGTCCAGTCTCTGAAAGAATCAATTATTTTCCCTTCTTTCACTCCCACTAATTACACTTTTCCTCTGAATTGTTACACTATACAAAGAACCTTAACTGAAAGCACTTGACTCTTGCTTGGTATATAATTTAAAACATTTGTATGTCAGAGAATGTTTGTAAACAAGTTAAAACAATTCACCTTTAATTAATTAATCAATGGCTCTTTTTTAACAGTCACTATTTCTGATGATAATTTGTATGAATGTTTGGTTAGTTAATAACACAAACTTCTAACAAAATACAGTAAATTAATTCAAATTGTGTTGAACGTTAACTTGAGTTTCTTGTATTAAAGGATATTAGTTATTATACAGTAATATCAAATTGTTAGCATATGTTTTAGCATATAGTTATATACAAACTAGCACTATTTTGAGTGTCCTTCTTAAACTATTAAAATACATTCACTGTATCACATGTACATAGCCAAATCCCAAGTAGGTATTCAGTAAACAGAAATAAGGAAATTGAAATGTTAACACATCATATGACTGGAATTCTTAAATTGATTTTATCATTGAAGTCCTTTATCTTTTCTCATGAGTCAGATGAACTGCTGCATACCATCTGAGGTATTTTCACCAGCCATACTGCCCTACAAAGGCAAAGTACATTAACCACACAAGCAGTGAAACTGAGAAACAAATGGCAGCAAATGTTTTCACTAGCCAGCATCTTGTAGGTATATAAGTGTCACTCAATACTATTAAAAACCATATATACCATAGAACCATATACTACCACCATATATACCATAGTACCATATACTACCACCATATATACCATAGAACCATATACTACCACCATATATACCATAGTACCATATACTACCACCATATATACCATAGTAACATATACTACCACCATATATACCATAGTACCATATACTACCACCATATATACCATAGTACCATATACTACCACCATATATACCATAGTAACATATACTACCACCATATATACCATAGAACCATATACTACCACCATATATACCATAGTACCATATACTACCACCATATATACCATAGTACCATATACTACCACCATATATACCATAGAACCATATACTACCACCATATATACCATAGTACCATATACTACCACCATATATACCATAGTACCATATACTACCACCATATATACCACAGTACATTATATACTACCACCATATATACCATAGTAACATATACTACCACCATATATACCATAGAACCATATACTACCACCATATATACCATAGTACTATATACTACCACCATATATACCATAGTACCATATACTACCACCATATATACCACAGTACATTATATACTACCAACATTTATACCATAGTAATATATACTACCACCATATATACCACAGTGCATTATATACTACCACCATATATACCATAGTAACATATACTTCAACCATAAACACCATGTACTCAGTGGAGTTCATCCATTTTGGAGAGTTTCTCATTAAAACCTAAGTGACCAGGTAAAGGGAGTTCATAATTAACCAGTGACAATAACTAATAATGTTTTACGCTTGGTTTTCATTTCATAGTTGACCTCCTTTTACTGGCTCATTTTGGTCTGAAATAGGACCTTCTCAAAATGAATGAACCCAGAAAAGCACCCAGAATAGCATGCTACTGTAAATGAACTGTGGACCCCCAGTCGTGCTAATGTCAGTAAACAGTTGTGCTAACACTAGTTAGTATCTTGCTTCAAATGAAAGACAGATAGATACACTATTTGATCCACAAGTTAATCTTACTCTGGGAAGGGTATTATTGACAGAAATTGCCTTGAGGTTTAGTGGAGTCAGACATTAATCTATATCGCATTTATGATGTCTCTATGCTAACTCTTGCCTCTTGTTTTAACACATCAAATTCTCCCACCCCCGGGCTCTGCTATACTTGGAATTCTGGGATACCTAGGTCCTCCAGGTTAGCCTTCATGGTTTGATGATGATGATAATGAGATGACAATCAATACCCACTGTTTTTTTCTGATAACACTGCCTGCACTTATTTGTTAAGTTTGGGGGTGGGTTTGGGGTATAACCTCACTGTTCTTACCTTTTAGGTCTAATTCTGAGGCCAAACAAAAGGCTGCACCCAAACAAGGATACACCATCAAACACCACACACAATACTGCATTTAATTGTGGTTTCATACATTTTTTTGTCCTGTAAATTGTATTTTAATGCTATTGTGCAACATCTAAAACAGAACAGCTACAGTTCAGTTCCACATGCATTTCATAAAAGGAACTATCGCAAAAGTTTAACCTAGGTAGTGTAATGTTGTGATGTCAGTTCTACGTGTGCTACCATGACCTCTAACTTTGACCTGTGTGCCAAGGTCCTCCTGGTCCTGAGGGGCCCCGTGGTCCTGCCGGTAGTGGCGGGACTAAAGGAGAGAAAGGTGTCCCTGGAGCTCCCGGGATGCCTGGTTTCCCCGGAGCAAAAGGAGATTTGGGACCACCCGGATATCCGGTAAGAAACCAGGAATCTTGAGATTTGTAGCTTAAAAATGTACATTTTAGTCATTTAGGAGACGATCTTACCGAGAGCGATTTACAGTGAGGAAGAGCATTTCATATTTTCCCACCCATTACCACAATATATACCATAGCACCATATACTACAACTATATACCATAGTACCATAAACTACCATCATATATACCATAGTACCATACACTACCACCATATATACCATAGTACCATATACTACCACCATATATACCATAGAACCATATACTACCACCATATATACCATAGAACCATATACTACCACGACATATACCACAATAGCATATACTACCACCATATATACCATAGTACCATATACAACCACCGCATACATCACAGTAATATATAATACCACCATATATACCACAGTACCATATGTACCATAGTACCATATACTTCCATCATACATTTATATAACATAGTACCATATACAACCACTTAATATATCATAGTACCATATACTACCACTATATATAGCACAGTACCATATACTACCACTATATTTACCACAATACCGTAAACTACCACTATATTTACCACAATACCGTAAACTACCACCATATGTACCATAGTACCATATACTGCCAAGTTATATACCACAGTACCATATACTAATACCATATATACCATAGTACCATATACTAACACCATATATACCATAGTACCATATACTAACACCATATATACCATAGTACCATATACTACCACCATATATACCACAGTACCATATAATAACACCATATGTACCATAGTACCATATACTACCAGCATTTATACCATAGTACCATATACTACCATCATACATGTATATAACATAGTACCATATACTACCACTATATATAGCACAGTACCATATACTACCACTATATATACCACATTATAGTATACTACCTCCATATGTACCATAGTACCATATACTACCCCTTTATGTACCACAGTACTATATACTACCAACATATATACCATAGTACCATATACTAACACCATATATACCACAGTACCATATACTACCACCATATATACCACAGTACCATATACTACCACAAAATATAGATCAGTTCCATATACTACCATCACATACACATGTAATGTACCATAGTATAATTTACTGCCACATATACCATAGTACCATATTCTACCACCATTATATACTATAGTACCATATTCTACCACCATTATATACTATAGTACCATATACTACCACCATATATACCATAGTACCATATACTACCACCATATTTACCACAGTACCATATCCTACCACTATATATAGATCAGTTCCATATACTACCATCACATATACATGTACTGTACCACGGTACCATATACTAACACCATATATACCATAGTACCATATACTACCACTATATAAACCATAGTACCAGCGTTCGGTAAAGTTACTTTTCAGTTACTTGTTGAGTTAACAACTTTTGGGAAGTCCCTATTTAAGACAAAATGATCAGGTAAATGGTGTTCATATCTTACTGGTGACCATGATTGATATTTTCTGATAATTTACCTGATCGTTTTGTCTTAATTAGGGACTTCCCAAAATGTGTGAACTCAACAAGTAACTGAAAAGTAATCGTAAAAGTAACTTTACCCAACACTGCATAGTATTATATATTACTACCATAAATACAATAGTAACATATACTACCCCCATATATACCATAGTACCATATACTGCAGTTACACAGTAGGCTGGGCCTATCAGTTGGATTAGGGTTGCGTTAGGTACATTTTCTGATCCAACTGAGATTGTGATGCAACATGACCCTTGGCTTCTGTCATGTTACAGGGTAGATCTGGTCTTGAAGGACCTAGTGGGCTAAAGGGAGACTTAGGACTTCCCGGTGTTCCCGGATTCCCAGGTAAGTTTGGAAAAGCATTCTCTTTCTGAATTGGTGTTAGAATGGCAATATGTTGAGGATATCCACTCTCATTTCCTCCTCACCTCACCTGCCTTCCTCACCTCTCTCTCTCTGTCTCTCCATCTCCTCCCAGGACCAAAGGGAGATAATGGAGTTGCAGGATTATCAGGTCCTCCTGGAGAAACTGGGGAACCTGGACCACCAGGTGAGTTGACCCCTCTCATCCCAAACACACACAATAACATACCTGACTACCATCTCTTACGTAAACCCACCACTCTTCATTAACCAATCTCTTTGACCTCAGGACCCCAAGGTGAAATAAGCATTGCTTCGACCCCAGTTGTGGTGAAAGGACAGCGTGGCCCCCCAGGTCCATCAGGTCTGCCAGGAGCCCAGGGCCTCCAGGGGCCCCGCGGACAAGATGGACTCCCAGGTCAACATGAAATTGACTTAAAGTTTACTTCATTTTGCTAGTTTAAGTTTGAAGCTACAGTCTATAACTGTTCACTGTCATTTGACAGTTAGTGGCTAGCAAAGGGTTTCCCGTTTAGTGTAGGACGAATGAATAAAAGAGTCTTCTGCTCTGTTTCAGGTCAGCCCGGGCAGCCAGGTGACCCCGGTCCCGACGGGCCCCCAGGGTTCAGTGGAGCACCCGGTCGCAAGGGAGATAAAGGTCCTGCCGGACAGACAGGTAAGCAGCCGACTTGCTTGGATCCACAGCATGTTACAAATAAGTTAATAACTACTAAGTTACTCAGAAAAGTACTTTTACTCAAGTAAATGTCCACCTCTGGATGCTACCCATACAACGCACTCTGGCAGCAAGGGCCTAGGACATGTATTTAAAAAGCATTGATTTGCTCATTTAGACCACAGGCAGAGTAAACTATAAAGAATACAAATGGGAATTCCACACCACAAGTTGTATCCCAGGTTTTTCTTGTCTTGCGCCACCATTAGGACACAAAGTGTATGCTCGCTAGGTTATAGCATGGGATGGATAGGCTATAAACAAATCTGGATTCTGTGCTGGAGTTGGTGTAGTAGTCGAAACTCTCAACTCTGGACCACATGTGCCTTGGTGAGAGCGGTCAAGGCCTGGCTCAGCCAATTTCCCTGCCTTTCCTTTGTGTTTCCCCCTACATGCCTGTTTCCCTAGCCTATGCTTCCTACTGTTCCTTCATTAAAAATAATAATAATAACAATGTCAGAATT